>JAUYWI010065210.1:0-15202 GCA_034780595.1 Parotoplana pacifica
CGAGAGTGGCGAGCGAAGACAAGACCGACCCCTGAAATCTAAGGGATAAGGTCTCAAAGGTGAGCAAGGTGAGCAAGGTATTTTAGGGGGGGCGTGCACCCTCCACGCCCCCCCCCTGGATCCGCCCCTGAACATAATTGATAGAATAACACACATAATACATATAAAGAAAACCTTAACTTTGACCTTCTTTTAACTTTTAGCTTTTCTTGTCCTTTTTCTTGAAAGTAGGTTTTATAATAAATAGGGCTTTTATTATCTCTAATTGCTTTAATTTTAATTCTGAACTCTCCAAACTTCTTTATTACTACCCATCTAAACTGTTTTATAATGTCAATAACTTTCTCAACAAAAAGTTTTCCAATATTAGCTCTTTAAATAATAATGTTAATGGGACTTATTTTTGTCTTCCTTACTTTTGTCCTCATGCCAAAACTTTATCTAAAAAACTTATGGACATCGCTCGTGATACCAATTTGGAACTCTTTGTGGCTTTCTTTTCAAACGGCTAACATTGCATCATATTTTTGTATGAAAGATGCAGTGCCCAAAATGCTGAAATCCAAAGTGTTCTACAAATTTAAATATTGGGGTCATCCTCAGCTGTCCTACATTGGGAGGTCAAAACGCCACCTCTGCACCAAGATTAGTGAACATAAACAACAAAGTCCTATTGCCAGAACTGCACCAACAACTTTCGTGAGTGTTTCTCGGTTATGGATTCTGCTACAACGAGTTTGAATTGGCAATCAAAGAGGCTGTCCTTATAAAACATTGTTGTCCAAAATTAAATCCTATGGTACTCAACAATAGCGATACCTTCAGTTTAAAAGTTTTAAAATTATTTTCTATATGTATTATGACTGTGTGTTTTTGTATATATCTAACTTATTTACTGTTACTAGCGGTTTTCTTAACACAATTGACGGCTAATATAGATCTATGTTCCATAAAGTTTTGGCATTTCTTTTTATTCTAAAACTTTTTCTATGTAATATCCGTCATATTCCAGATTATATTCATTTTAAATGTTGAATGTGGGTACAACGTTTAACTAGGTAATTTGACTTTAATATTGTTGCAAAATTTATGCCGATAAGTGTATGTATATAAATTAATTTGACTTTTTTGATACAATCTCTACTTTTTAATTCATATTTTGTATTTAATTTATTTCTAGAATTGATGAATTCCGGTTCATCAGGTAACAAACACTACTTATAGTTACTAATTATTAGTAGTATGATATGCAATGTGAATCAGAGTTATCTAGATTATTCTGGATTATGTTTAATTAAATCTTCTGTTCTCTGTTTAGTTACTTTACATAGGTACGAGTAGATACTAGAATAAAAGTCTCGAACAAAAATTATTGGATTTTTGTTTTGTTAAAAAGTAAATTATGTAAATTAAACATAGATATTGTATATTACTTTATATTACTTGTATATGTAGGATACAATATCTATGAAATTAAAGGGATTTATTGTTCGAATTCGAATTACGTATGTACAGAGCTGGTAGTCACTTTGTGATTTATAGGTACGGGGTGGCGCAGAAGTCGCGCCACATGTCGATACACGTATACACGAAATCTGCTATTATAAAATAATTGGGTAATTTTTCTGGGACGCATGCAATCCATAGATGTAAATCTAAAAATAGCCTTATTCCAGGAATTATCATTTGATATCGTTTTTTTATCTTGCATGGTGTACGTACATTAATGTGATGGCCGAATTGATTTTCATGTTTGGACGTGATGGTGCTTCTAATCAAAGAAAGGGAAAGTATCCACGATAGTCGACGTCCAGGAAGACCAAGAAGTTCGACCGATGAAGGAACCTCAACAGTAGTATTGGTTCATCTTTTAGTCAGCCCCAAAAGTCGACAAGAAGGTTGCCTCTTGATTTCTTTTTGTGGGATATCTGTAGTCCGTCGTACTTTTATATTGCCAACGTCCAAGAAATATCGACGAACTTAAAGAGAAAATCCGATTTCTAATGTGCCAACATGCTTAACCGTGTTGGAACACCTACCAGAAAACGAGTGCAAAAGTGCATTGAATTCAATGGTGAACAATTCGAACACCTCCTGTCATGAACATGTAATTTTACTATACATAGGTTTTGTATAAAGATACAACAGTTTTAATTTAATAGCAGATTTTGTATGTATCTCCATCGGCCAACTTCTGTGTCACCCTGTACAAACTTGCCGGCGGAATGAAATACTAATCTTACAATATCGAGTTGAAATTTTGTTATTGCGCACTGCAATAGTGGTGAACCCACAGATTTTAATTATACCTACTATACTTTGGGTGAACCTAACTTTCTATAGTCCATTCAGAGTACCACAATGGCTTTCTGCGGTCCGTTATTTTGGTTGATAAATATGACAAAATCTATGTAAGAGGGCCGCAGTTTTCTCTATTATGGAAGAAGAATATATCTCCCTATTCATTCTGTTAAAATAATTATTGATATGATTAATCAGCATTATTGAAAATTATGATCATTAGACAATCAATGGAATTAATTTGGTAGATTTAGTAATAATTTCAATCTAAGTTGTGGGGAATAATTCTACTAGGCATTAAATTGTTGGTAGAAACAGGTTACTCATTTATAAAAAAAGGTGATAGTTAAAACCCTAATATAAGTCAAATTAATTTTGGTTGTTAGTTCTCACTATATGAATATTATTGTGCTTTTAGATATGTTTTAAGATATATTAGTTAACAAATTCAATATACGTTTGAAAATAAATACTATAAATTCAAACTCTGTATCATTAAAGAAAAAAGAAAATTAAAGACATTGGACATCCAACCCCCAGTAATTTGCACAAATAGCAATTATAAAATTTTGACTTTGTTTGCTCTAATATTTTTTAAAATATCTTTTATTGAAAAACACAATAATATTCATATAACAGAGCTAACACCCAAAATTATTTCATTGATTTTAGAGTTTCAGCTAGCATACTTTTTGACCTTTTTTGGTCTTTAATCATTTAGAAGAAAATTAGTTTATAGAATTTATTTTTATTGGAAAATGATATGGGAACGAATTTTGATCGGCCAGAAAAAATAAAATAATTGAATAATACTTATAAAATTAGAACTTGAGCCAACATGTTTCTGCAAATTACTAAGGAATATTTTTTCATTTTTTTGCAAATTGATTCACATGTTTAAATTTTTTTTGAAAACCAATTTTAAAATTCTAATTTAAAAAAAGATTCTCTGAGCTAAAATGTATAAACTAATTTTCTTTCTACTTCTAAGAAGTGATACCTATGTAGGTATACAATCTGATTCTAATATTGTCTTGTACGAATACATTATTTAATTGATTTGTAAAATCACGATTCTATTAATTACCTCATAAGAATGAACCCAAAATCAATATGAGCAATACAATTACTTTTGAAAGTTTCACGATCATAACTTTTTTCATCATGAGCTTTTAAAAATAGTCTCAAATGACGTCATAGTTCTTTCAAGGTACATCGTATGTTCTAAATTTCAGCGCGATTGATCCTTAGGAAGTAGAACATCCATCTTGTGTGGGTGCACCCCCAACATTTCAACTGGTTAAACTCCTCAATATCTTAAATTTTCAACTTTCTCAACCCGCCATATTTGAAGTCTTTATTGTTTTTAGACCTAATGACATCAGGCAGCACTTATCCTGATTATTTACAAACAACTCTGTAAAACATTTCAGGGGACAATCCATTCATGGGGCGAGGCTTTAGCGACTTGTTTCAGTGGAGGGTTAATGTGATGTTTCTAGTTCAAAATATCGATCGCTACCAATATTGTTTCTATACTATTTTTAGCCAGCCAACTGGTTTTAAGTTTAAATTAAATTGATTTTATATTTACGACACAATAAACGTTTTGTTTTATAACTTTTATAATAAAATAGCAAATGTTTGTATGCTGCTTGCATTATAAAGTTTCTAGGCCACCATAATCCATTGTCTGTTAATGGGTTATTCAGTTATGTTGCGTCAAAAATTAATCTTGTACCCCTATTGATTAAAACAATAAATCGTCTTAAATTTGCTCGTCAATCTTCTTTTGATTAATTCTATATGTTCTTATGCTAAACAACGTCAAACGTATTTGTTGGTTAATTTCGTGTTTAGATGATATAATATGTAATTAGAAGAACTGTTCACTTTAAGCTGCAACATTGTCTCCATTCAGTAACTGTTCGCTTAGAAATTAGTACACAGATTAGTACAGATATGTGTGCATATACATATATAGGGGAGGGGTTATTTTTGTGACAATTGACTCTTATAGCAATTTGTTTTGTTTGTTAGTTGGCCTTATTTTGTGTTCAATGTGTGTATCCAATATCGTAAATTATGAATTATAAGAGGATACAACAAAGAACATTAATCATCTTGTTGAAATATTTTTATATATTATAGGTAATATTGACATCTATTAAAACCTGTTAGCTTTTGCTTTTTTTGTTTTAGTTTCTGTGATGTGCTTTTGTAAATTGGTCGTTCTCTGAATGTTCCAAGACTGCACTATAGTTTTATATTGTTTGCTCCATGCCGTAAAAAAACAACAATTAATTTTCTTATGGCGTCCAGATACTGAAATGATAGCCTCATAGTTTTGAAATGGCCGAACTTTCAACTTAAATGTTAGCTTTTAAGTTTAACCAAATGTTCGGATTAAATGAACATAGTCTTAATAGAATAATAATTATCCATAATGTGTGGTCACACCCCTATTACGTAATATGTAGTTAATCCAAGGTCAATATCAGTCAAATACTCATATTGTTTTTGTCACGGAGAACGGCCTATTTCTCAAAGCAGTCGTAGTATCAAGACTTACTAAATCTTCTAGTCCCTATCCTGTTTGGTGCATGGTCAATACCTAACTGGTAAAGGTAGTTGTTTCTGATTGGATCTAATATAATCTTTTCCGTCTATTGATTTATTACCCTCTTCTATAATACACAAATCCTTTTATTTCTCTGTTTTGGAATTTCCTATACAATCAATTGATTTTATATTTGAATTATAACATTTTTTGTATTACCCAACATTTATCGTTAGTTTAATTATGTATTTGTGTTCAATGAAAAAACAACAACAATATAATTGTATACTTGTGCTTGGGCTGTAGCTTTTTACTGCAATTGTCTGTATGGTACAGATACCGAACAAAACAAGCGCTGTTGATATTTTTGCATTAATATTAAAATGTCGTAAATAAGATTATCTAAAGAAAGAACTAAACTTTTTAAAATAAATATTTACTAGTTTTGTGGTTTAGTCAAAATTTATTACATGAATAATAAAACTTAGATGGTGTTATAACGCATTAACAATTACACGTCATGCTCTATTCCATTTGGATCATAGATATCGTATATTACTTTTAAGATACAATATCTATGATTTGGATCCAGTGTTGCTTTGGCCATAGATGTGATATCTATGGCCAAATCAACTGGATCCAAAAGGAAAACTTATGGAGCAGCATGTCCAAATTTTAAAGCCTATAAAGTCACCTATTTTTTGTCAAAAAAATGAAAGAACCATTTTAAATAGCTGAAAATTAATCAAAATTGACCATATCAGTTCATAAAATATTTTTTAGACAGCTATGAATTAGCAATTAAAAATGTTCAATGACAGACGATTGAATTCTGTCGTATTGTCATAATTTATAATATTATACCTTCAGTGACTGCGTCGTTACTTTTAGGTGTGGTCAAAGTGCGTCACCGGACCTCTCGACAAGGGCTTGCCGGTCGAAGGCGCAAATACGGTAATACTGCCCTCTCCACTGATTGGCCCAAGTTGAACGAATCAGCGTTGCAGCTCAAATCCAACGAGCAGCAAATCAAAGCCTTTATTCTGCGTGGCTATGATAAGTCGAGCCGACCGGTAATTAGCGACAACACTAGCATCGATGTCTATGTCGGGATGTCGTTGTTTCATATTCTTGATACGGTGAGTCCTTGTCAGATGGTTTCAAAATTTGAAAAGTTTCTGGCTAAGTTACAAGTTAAATATTAGTGTTGCCATTGATCTTCAAGCAGTGCGATTGGCGCAAAGCAGAGAAAAGTGGCGGATCATGGCAGCCAACCTGTACAGGAGACGGCACTGATGATGATGATGAGGTGGTAGAGCTAAGCTAAATTGTAGAAGAATAATGATATTAATTAATGGGATATAATATACTTTTCAAAAACAATATTTTTGTGGCTTGAACTTTTTGAAGTTATTTAAATTTTATGAAGTTTGTATTCATTTTAACTTATCGGTTTATCAATAACAACAAAAGTATGAATTGCGAGGGATTTATATGGGACACCTTTGGAAGATCATAACCAAAAAATACATACACTTTTCACCAAAAAAGAAAGCTAGGCCTGTATGTGAAAATCAGAATATCAGCTTATTTTCATTCGGGAAAATATTGTAGAAGTAGGGGCCTTTTGGGCTAATCATTTTATATAATTTTCTTCAGACCGAATGACAAAACACTTATACTATAGGGATAGGCAGTTGGAGTGTGTAAATTGAGTTGACAGATATATATTTCTTATTTTGAATGTTTGCTGCAATAAGATTTTGAATTACTGATAGGTCCCTATTAATATAATCTACCAGGTGACACCGTGGCACCTTTGAGAATTTTGAAAAATTCAAAATGGCTGCCATTGAAGTCCAAATTGCAGCTAAAGGAAGCAATTTTGACCATCTAAATCTATTATTCAATAGAAATGGATGATCAATATTGACCTATCAGAGATTCAAAATTTACTAAAAACAATTATTTGCACACCTCGACTAAAAATCCGCTTTTGCCTCCCCCCAGACTAGGATTATCACTATCACCATCAACTAATCAATAGAGAATTAAGGTGGGAGGTGCCCTTTGGATATTTTATCAAGCACGATGGTCGCTTCCAATGATAAACTGATCATATAAGAAGGTGACCCCTCCCCCTTCCAAGTACTTTTTATGACATCAACACTAATTTTATAGGTAGTCTAAAAGTTATCGTATTTTAATGTAGTTTTTGGGTCAAAAATAAGAATCTGCTATCAGATTTCATGTCAAGTATACGGTATGGCCAGTAGTTTGTATTGGACATAATTAAAATGATATACTTTAAAGAAAATAATTGATGAATATTACCTAATAAAAAAATCATTGTGATTAAATTTCTCCATTATTAGTATTTATCCAAAACATTTGAATACTACCTTCCTTTTAAAATGTATTGTTTGAAGTCTACGTGACATTATTAGTAGGCAATTCTAGCTTACTGGCCTACATAATTTATGTAAAAGAGTGAAGCTAATCTGAGACTCCGTAGCTATCGTAACGCTACTCAAACCAATGCAGTATTTTGTTCTTTCGAATTTATTTAATTATTTTCTATTAAATGCAAAACCGATCAGTGAATGTTTTCAGTTGGGCATGTCAGATATTGTTTTGTTAGAAATTCCTATAAGGGGGGGGGGACATTTTATGTTTTTGTTAGATTTTTTTATCGGAATATTTAATATTAATTAAATATCTGTACCAGTAGCTAAAACATCCTCCAAAATAGTAAAATAGGCGCTCATAAATATCTTTATCCACCACAGATGCTGTCAGAGTTATTCCTTTTGGTAACTATTGTCTTTCATAATTTCCTTGTCGAGGCTGTTCTTTGTAGCTGCCCCTTTTGACCATCCAAGGTACCAATTCATACATTTTATTTAAAAACAATGTTTTTTTACTTGTATTTGAAATAGTCTGTATGTGTTTGAAGATAGCGTTTTAGAAAACAGTTTAAAATCAATGGCTTTCTATTGTGCACACGATAAATCCATACCAGATTACTCATTTATATACTACAATTTCAGAACTACTGTTTCATTATTTTGTTAAAAAGATAAAACACTTTTTTTAAATGAATAAATTTAGTAAATGTGCAAAAAGAACAGAAATATCATTTGTTTTATGAATCGACTTGTTTATTTGATATTATAGAAAAGTTATCTGTTAACGAATAAAACATCGACTAAATGTAACAAAATAAATTGAAAATTATAATCAAACAGCTACAGTGTACATTAACCAACACATTATTCCTGTTTGAAATTGTCGACACTAAACAAACCTAATGTACCACAGAAATCTAAAATAACACCAATTATTCGGTGCAAAAGACGCTAAATTAATTAAACTAAAACAAAAAGAATTAAAAGCCCAAAAAACTGAAACTGAATAAAAAAATACACAAAATTAAAGCAATTAGTTGCTGCACTAAACTCTTGAGTTCCGACTTTTGGGCTTCAATCAGGTTTGGCTATTTGATTCTAAGGTACGTTCTGATTCTAACGTTTCACACATTATAAAAGCTGTAGTTCCACGTTAACATCAGCGCAGCTACTAACAAAATCGGCAGCAATGATGTGATATCCGCTATGATAACCGCTATTATGATATTTTTGGTATTATAATTGTTGTCATATTGGCTCTACAATCATCGGTGACGGTTATGTACACGAAAAACTTTGTTTAAACTTACCGCTGAGGGTCCTAAGTTCCGCACCACATTTCTTGTTCCTGTTTCATTTTGACTGAATTGTGTGGTTGGTTCTCGAATTTTAGTTTTTTGGGATGGAATAGATAGCACTTACTTTTAATCACTATGTTTGACTGTGCATTTTATCATGCTTCATCTATGGTGTAACAAGATGCACATGATTGCATAGTTTTGATTTAATCTTGAAAAGTTGTTGTTTCTATGTTGAAGCCATATTATTTTTACACTTCTTTTGGTTGGATTAATTTTCAATTTTATGTTGTCAGCACTCTCGAAGGCTTGCCAGATTTTTTAAATATTCATTTTACCGTTCTGTCTAAATGAATATATTTTGCCGTCCATGGTTCTTTTCCCCTATTTCTCGCAAACATTTTGAAGCCCTATTTAACTCAAAGACCATAACACCGAGAAAGCTAATATTAGGCTCAAATCATGGAAAACCCTTCAAAGTATGCACAGAGTTAATTTTCATTTGGTGAATCAACCCCACATTTTGCACAATTCAAGGAGAACCAGCAAACTATTTTCTCGGCAAAGTTGGACATAAAACGCCGAAAAGGGCAATTTTTAATTATTGTAGGGCATTCGCACTGCAGCTACCCCACAAATTAGACTATGGCGACTCTAAAAAGAATAAAAATGAAAAGAAGTGCAGTAGAACAAAGCGTTTAAAGTTGGAACTTCCATTATCACAATTGGATTTGTTCTAATATTGCCCAAACGAAAACGCAGTTTGGTATAACTTTCATAGCCCTAAGTAGTGCATCAAATTTGCTACCCACGATACCCAAATAGTATGTATGGTATTTATTTGGCTAGCACAAGACAACACAAAGTCGGATTTTGTACAAGGGAGACTCGCGTGCTTGAGACTTCAGAGAAGAAGAGTAATAAAACTTGTTGTAGGATAACAGCTTTGGTGAGGCGCACTTCGTCGAAAAAGAAAGTCACAAAATTTCATTTTTTTAAAACTATTTTTCAATTTCTGACGTAATCTACTGCCCATTTTGGTAACAGACCTTTGAACTAGCGTGTTAAGGACATCAAACAACAACAAAATGAAATGTGGCGAAGTAGAATAGCTTCTACGAATCAGAGGAAGTTGAAAATTGTTCAGAAAATTCGTTTTTTAAATTTAAAAAAAAATAGACATTGAAGTTTTTCGGGCAGCTTACTGCTCTAAAAACCTGACATTAGACATGGGTGAATAGGGAAAGTTGACACTTTTATGAGGATGAGGGGGTCTTGTAAGTGACAGTATCCAATTTGGACATCAATTTCTTATACAACGAATCAAATTAGTTTGCATCTAATTAATTTATGTAGATAACCCAATAGCTCTGATAATAAACGGCTTTTAGACATGGGTGATCTAGAGCTATCCTAGATATTTAAAGAGGTGTTGGACCGTAACTGGCATAGGTTCATATGTATTTGAAGTAGGTTTTATGTGTTTGAAGTAGGTTTTATGTATTTGAAGTAGGTTTTATGTATTTGAAGTAGGTTTTATGTATTTAAAGTAAGTTTTATGTATTTGAAGTAGGTTTTATGTATTTGAAGTAGGTTTTATGTATTTGAAGTAGATTTTATGTATTTGAAGTAGGTTTTATGTATTTGAAGTAGGTTTTATGTACTTGAAGTAGATTTTATGTATTTGAAGTAAGTTTTATGTATTTGAAGTATGTAGGTTTTATGTACTTGAAGTAGGTTTTATGTATTTGAAGTAGGTTTTATGTACTTGAAGTAGATTTTATGTATTTGAAGTAGGTTTTATGTATTTGAAGTAGTTTGTGTGTTTTTAAAATACTTTAATTAGCCCGAATGACTTTGATGTGAATGTAATAAATAATCTATATGTATGTACTTTTGTATATACTTTAAGAAGTCTGTATCCATTTATTTTGAGACGTCTCTATGTACTAAGAAGTCCATTACTATAGTTGTTAGAAAACTAAATGGCATTTGCCTACTTAATTCTAAATAAATGAAGCCATTACATATTTTACGTTATATTAATCGAGTTTATTAGCTTTTCTATTATATTGCTGAGAGACATTCATAGATCATGAAATAATTATAGGTACGTACATATTATATACTTTTGATGTATAATAAAACTTTTGCCGTTTTTTTCTATACTTTTCTTTATCTAGAAAAGGTAAAATGCCTTCTGCGTGCTTAATGGTTAAATAAATATCAGAAATTGTCATTTCTTTGTATTTCTGACATCAATCAGTTTCCGTTTACTGTACCTCACTAAAGGTTTATTATAATTTGATTCTGAAATATATTATATAATTTTACTTTTATTAATTTTCGAGTGATAAGCTTGATATTTCGTTTAATTGTGTAGCAGCTATCAAAATTTCTGAAGTTCATCAACACGTCAATAATTAAACCTCATTTCATTATTTTTTTTAAGGTTTAATAAATGATTTAAGATATCTTGTCTCGTCCCGTAAAAGAACTGTTTTGTGGCTTGTTAAGAATTCTAGTATTAATATCAAATTAATTAGCTTTTAAATTAAAAGAGGAAAGGGTTTCTTATAAAATTATTTCTAAATAACTGCTCTTACTTTTAATAATACTAATTTAATGTTAACTGCAATTTGCCAACCTGATTTTATAGGAATTTTATTACCGGTTATAAAACAGACCATTTCAATTTTTAATAGCCTATTTTATTGCCATATTATAGTAAGTAGGTATTACTGTGTATTAAGAGAATTATCCAATGTTTTATTAGCTAGATAGAAGTTATATTAATGTGATTAACCTTTGAAATTATTTTTGAGACTTTGGAAAACAAATGGTCTCCTATCTAGTGGCAGATAGACTCGATTTCTTTTTGTTAAAATAAAATCTCTTTTTTATGTTCATGCTATCATCTGTTAATATTTGATTGGATTGTCGTAGAGGAGTTTAATTTGAGGGGCTTTAAAATCATGAACAAAAAGACATCTATACATGCAATTTGTTAACTGACTAATGTTGTGTGTAGGCTGTATAAAAAAACAAAAATTGCACATACATTATTAAAGAAAACCTATTATATCGAGTATTAAGGAAAATATATGACAAGTTATAAATAGCAGTGCTGCCATTTCTCATATGTTTCGTTGTAGGTACAGATTCTTTAATGTTTTGCAATTGAATGTCGCACATTTCTTTTTGCCACTGCTTTCCATCCATACTACTGAATCTCATTTTATTCTTTCTTACAAGGATTTCTAGTACATTCCACCAATTTCTTCTAAGACCTTTAATAAAAATAGAACATATTTTATCTAGTTCTGAGTAATAACAAAAAACAGGTATACTTTGATAAAAATATACTATCTTATTCATATTGCTCGCAAAAGATACCCCAGGACAGCTGTTTCGGCTTTGTAGGGCCTCATCAACTAGGCATAATCACTGCCTGAGCAATATAAAATGTTCGTATATTTCATATCAAAGCAAAAATGTAAAGAAAATTTGCCAATTTTGCATAAGAAGAGAAAAAGTAAAAGATATTACTAGTTCAAATTCAAATCGACCATGGAAGAATAGAACTGTAGATACAATTTGAAAGCGTTCACAAATTGAGGCAAACTTATTTGATATCAAATGGAAATCTTGGTACTTATTATACATAACTTCTGTTATTTGTTATTTTTACCAAACAATTAATTTTTCGGTAGAGGCAATATTAATCTCAAACCTGAGATCAACAAGAAAGTAGATTTATCTTCCAAGATGATTTTTTTTGGTTTGATTCAGTTTGGCTATTTCCAAAATGTTGTTTTCAGAAACACGGTGTTCTCATCATGGCTTAGTTTTGGCCATATACTCTAATTTCGGAACACAATCGACTGACATGAAGCCATTAAAAACAATTGATCCAAAAACTTTCATGAGTGCACGCACGCTATATTGTTGAGACATTGATATTTATATTTGCTATTTTTCACTTAGAATGCTTCAGACAAACATCTACAGATAACGAGAAACGTTTTTGGGTAAAAATTATTTGTACATACGTAACATATTTACCTCAAATGAGTTTATATCAATAATGACAAAAGGAAAATGTCTATGCATAAGTCGTTTTATTTTGTTGACCATAGATCAACGCTCTGTAATAGTTCCGGCAGTTTGTTTCAATGACAACCAAATTTGTACAATTATTGTACTCATAAATTAAGACCAAATGGAAAATGATGTTTCTTGAAGTCAAGATCATACCGAATAGAGTGAGAGAGAGAAAGGCGAGTGGCTGTAATTCCTTGAGGGTATAGAGTGAGAACTGACTGCGATGCATTTTCTTTTGTTGTTCTAGTAGAGCTGTTGTTTCCTAAAAGAATATGTAGAATGAAATCTTTACTGCAGCAAACCTACACAATTAAAAAATAATAAATTTAAAATTTAAATCTTGCAAACCTTCTACAGTACTAACACCAAAAAAATGAATATAATCTAACCAGAAGATGTGTAAACGTACGGCTTCAACATAAAACAACAACACCTTTCAAAATCAAAACTATGTAATCATGTCCATCTTGTTCCACACCCAAGCTGAAACATGATAAGATGGTCAGTCAAGCTTGGTGATTGAAAGTGCTATCTAGTTCATGCGAAAATCAAAATCCATGAACCAATCCTGTCAGAAATGAAAAATGTAAAGTTGTTAAAATGTAAAACTATAAGAAGAAATATGGTGCGGGACTTAGGACTCACGGCGGTGAATTTAAACTGTAAAAGGCTAAATAAACACCAGGTGAATTAAAAGGTAGATCAAAGGGATTTTGGTGTAACTTTGTTATTTCGATTGCAATTTGGATTGCACCATCATGTTACATTGAATGTAGTTTATTTTTTTTAGACCAATTAGGATCGTAATTGCTGTTGTTAGTTAAACTTAAAAAAATATTTTCATATATCAGTCATTTGTATTTTAAGTAAACAATGAATTATTTAATTTTTTTTTTGAAAAATGTTACTGAATTTAGTTTTCAATATATGTAGTTGTTTGCGTACTCTATATTAAAAGTTATTATTGTATTAATTTTTAAGTTTACACTCCGGCAAAATGTAACAAAGTCGCTTTGAATTCTTAAACTTTTTTCAATAGTCAGTTTTGAGAAAAGTACACTACCAACAAAAAACTTAAAAAAGTAACAACTGATAAACAACTCTAATGTGAGTAATATGAAGAAGTAGTATATTTTTATGAAAGTATACCTGTTTTTTATTATTAATCTTAAACACATTAAATGTCCAGAACTTGCTTCGACAGCGTGAGTGCCTTTTAATAAAAAACAGGCTTCCAATACTGTTGTTCGCAATTTCTTCTACTTTTTCTTTTATGCAAAAATTTGCGAATTTGATATGAAATATACGTACATTTTATATTGCTCAGGCAATGATTATGCCTAGCTGATAAGGCCTAACAAGGCCAAAACAGCTGTCCTGGCCTATCATTTCCGAGTAATATAAATAAGTAGTATATTTGTATCAAAGTATACCTACCTGTTTTTTATTATTAGTTTTAAACACATAAAAACAACTAATAGACAACTCTAATGTGAAAACTATCGGTCGTATACGTTTCTCACAGATCCTTGGTGTTTCACATTTTACAATTCCATTTTCAACCGTTGTTGTAATCCCCAATCAGTGTCTGCTGATGTCTCTCGATATCTGCAAATCGTACTTCTTGTATAAACTTTGCTGATCGTACACCCCTCTTACAGATAACTGCTAAAATCAACACTATGAAAATCTAAGGGGGGGGGGGGTTCTTTTCTTCTTTTTTTTCACACGTTCACTGTCATGTCATGTCGTCAAGAGTATACGACAGACGATAATTTTCTCACAGCTTTCACATAAGTCATTGGATAGTTGTGTGGAAGTTTTGACTTCATTAGTCGTATACTTTTGTCAAAGGTGACTGTTAAAATGATTGTGAGAATTCAAGGGGGGCCTTATTTCTTTTTGCCGGGAATTCGTATTTGATGTTGTTTGTAACAATCTTTGTGTAACAGTTGCAACATTTTCTTATGCATCTTACTGGCCTAGTTGACCTATACACTAAATTTGAAGTCAATTGGACAAACTTAAACTTTTGGACCTGATGACGTCATCAGTACTTAATGGATTTAAAAATATTTTCCATGACATTTTATAAAGTACATGTGTACCAAATTTTAGCCAAATCGAACTTTGGGAAGTTTGAAATCCAAAAGTCATAGGGTTTCCCTATAAAATAAATAGATTTTTTTGGTACATCTATGTATAATCTATTTTCTATGTCTCTGGTGGTTCATGTCCATGGAACCCGCTTTCTCTGTTATTAATATAATAGGTTACTGGCTATACCACAGAGTATTATTATATATATAGTATTCATTACTCTATGGGCTAGACAATTCACTGACACTTTTAAATCTATTGAATTATTACTCTTGTTTTTCTTTCAGAATGAGAAGCATCAAACGTTGACGTCTTTGATATCAGTTCGTTTGGTGAGTACAACTTATACAAATCATTAAGAAAAAATAAACAACAAATAAAGAAGGAATTTTATCGTATAGGCAATTGACTTTGTAATTAATTTTGTGACT
>JAUYWI010065221.1:0-15200 GCA_034780595.1 Parotoplana pacifica
GAAATAACAGGGTCAAGACTAGGGTGGATCTAAAATACGAAAGGTACTGGGTTCGGTTATTTAATGAACACCCTGTAGTATAGGATGCGTTATCCCATATCTACAGAAAACAATTTAATTATCTTCTGCTTATCTGATTTATAAAAAAACATAATAATCAAATATACTACTTGCAAGTAATATCCACTTGAATATTAATAGTACTAATATAGTTTTGTTTTATTATTTTTAACTAGCCAAAAGCTTCGCTTCATATAGAACCCGTTTCCGAACCGCCTTTCATTGCCTCAACGCCAATTCGACCTGTTGCTTCCGTGCCACCTAATTCACAAGCTATTGAACCAGTTGCCAAATTATCTAACGGAGATAGAAAGGTATTGTAGGCTGAATAATATAAATAATTGTAAGCTACAGAGCTGATGGGCAAATAATACCAAAACTCGACAAGAGAATTTTGTATACTGGTGCTAAATTTCGGAAAAATAACACTGAAAAATATCTTGTCCCTTTTTCAGAGAGCAACTATTGCTTTTGTCTACTCAGGCACTTCTATTATATTTTATTCCCTTTAGTCTTCAAGTAATGAGACTCCCACCGACTTGCCTGACACGTTATTACCTGATAAACGAGTACATATGGCTGCTACACGCGTGCTCTCCATTCGTCTGACACGCCCACCTCAGAGCGCACGTCAGGCCGACGCGGGTCTGTTTGGTATGGAGCTGGACCTTGGCGGCAGCCACTCCCAGTTGATCAGCGTGAAGAGGGTAAAAATCGGTAAGTTTGTCTCGTTTTTCTGCGTAATTTGCCTATTTAAAAAGTTGTTAAAGTTGAGTGAGCTTTTGTCCGACGGATACTTTTGACAGATTTGAGTAAATCATGGATGCATTTTGGGACACGTGAGCTAAGAGTAAATCGTCGCTGAGTTGGGGAAGTTTTGATGTAGGTTAGAGTGGGGTCACTTCGACACTTTTTTATGAATCAATTTAAACCGGCATTTTGAAGACTAAGAATAAACTTTGCTTTGGAGATTGCATTAATTTCAGAGTTCCTATGCGTCAGTATACAAATTGAAGAGCTTCCAACTATTAGCGGCATTAAAATAAATTTCAAACTGTTTATATGTAAACACTTCATTAGAGGTAATTTTATTCAATAAAATTCATAATTGTGCAAACAAATTATTACAATTTTAGTATCATTTAACAATATCTTCTCTTTTCTTTTGATGTAAATATATTTTTTAATAACTTGGTATTTATTTAGAAATTTTATTGAATATTTTAACAATATTTGGGTGGAGTAAGTTCGACAGCTTACGTCGAATTACTTTCATCTTATTTTGTATCCGTATGAAAGAAAATATGTTTTTTATGTTATATTAGGACTGCAACATCTTTCGACATTATTAAAAAGAAAAAAGTCAAGATGCATTACATTGTACATACATTATGTAGGTAGCTACACCTCTAAGTGCAAGCTGTCAAGAAAGCACAGAATGCCAGGACGATGTTGGTGGCCTGTGCACACTTAGTTCGTAAAACCAATTGAATTGAAATTAAAGTCCTCTCAAGAAGTAAAGTATCGACCAAATTTTTACTAAAATTTTAGAACAAATCTTAAAGAACTAAACTGTAAGTAAGGCAGAATTATAGAATCATGCGAAGCAATGATGATTTTGTGAACGAACGTCCTCAAAGAAATAACTTATAAGAAAAGATTCTGAGCATTGTAGTCTCTATCCATTTCTCAACATAAGTGCCAACAATGCGGAAGTTTTTAAACAAAGTCTAACTAGACTGCAGCGCGAATCCCGTACAATAATTATTATAAAGTGCCCTTTTAGGCTGAAAACAAAGTTGCTTGTATTCCTGAATTTGTGAAAAATGTGGGTTTCTTTGCCAAATGACAATTATAGCTGTGAACACTTTAAAGGGCTTTCTATAATTTCCGCCTAATTTTAGCCTTCTCAGTGTTATTTAGGGTTTCAAAAGTGTACGAGAAATAGTAGAAAAAAGGACCACCGAAGGAAAAACAATATTCATTTAAACCATAGAATTGTCAAATAAATAACAAAAGAAACTGTACTCAAACTAATTGGTTCTTCCCAGTCACATCGGAATTGATCCCAACGAAGAGGCAGCCAGGTTGCCCAATGCAAGCTGCAACGCTTAGTCAAGACAACATCACCATCAGCCTTGCAACTGTCATAAACAAAATCAGAACAAACAGTGGAGGGCAATAGACCAAGAACTCCACAGAGTGGAAAATTCATCCCAGTATAGAAACAAAGATGCAAAGGCATGTCCGCACAGAACTGTCCAGATATCGTACTGGGCACTCACTTCTCCTTAAAAGCTACAGAAAGAGAGTGCGGCTTGACTGCCAAGAAGAAGAAGAGACCCAGCAACACCAACCTCTGCGACTGCCCGAGATGGATCACTCAAAGGACTGCAGTCTTTGGCACTCCTAGTCCCTCACGCTCTAATATCTCGCCAACCAGTTGAGAGTGATCGGCCGGATCCCTACGACCGATGCTAATGCGCAAGCGAGCAGATGACACACAAACAAACAATTGGTCCTTCTCTCAAAAAGAGGCAAATTTCCCTATTTGTGACTCTTGAACAACATAGTTAACTATGAACGATTCAAGTGTGCTAGTTGTTTAAGTCTGCATGTAGCCTATGTTTCGGGTTTGACACTTCCACAATGGTTAACTCTTTGATACCAGATATTATTGTGACTTTATATTTATTTCTGAGTTAGTTCTTGGCTAGTTTTCATCATTTTAGTTACTATTTATCACTATATTTTTAAGTTAATTGATAAACAAAACAATTTAAATTGTGGAACTTACCCCACCGTTTCTTGTTTCTTTTGTTGTAACTATATGCTTTTCAAATAATTAATCTATACTTTTGTTATTTTAAAAGTAGTTTATGCATCTACAATACCAGAAGGTACACAAGTTTTAATTCATTTAATATATTGACCGCATGGATCGTCTTGGCTGAGTTTCCCTTAATGATTTCCTGGTCCAGTTTATTCTTGTTTGTCATCTCAGGTAGTCCAGCTGATGTGTGCGATGTTCGGCGTGGAGATGTGATTCTCAAGGTGAACGATGAAGCAGTGGCCGGATTTTCCTTGCCTAAGGTGGAAAATATTCTGCGTGATGCCCCGGGACAAATTACTCTCGCACTAGAAAGGCATAGGAGCATTGGTAAGAAACAGACACAACTTCTTCTACATGATTCACTTGCTTGTTTTATCATTATACACTCAAAAATGAAGTAACACCCCGAACAAAATTGTTTAAAGCTGGCACTTTGACATAATATGTCATGCTTCAAGAGTTCTCACAGAATACTATGCAGAGCCATTTTAATAGAAAATAAAATCCTTTTTAACTTAATAAAGCATCATTTTATGGGTACCAACTAACTAGACATGTATTTCAAGGGTACTAGTACACAATTCTTAAAAGACAACTTCCTTAACTACACAGAATTTATAGGCTTAAACCTATTAAGTTTCATGAGAATGGTTATCAGTAAAATACTTAAATCATAATAGCAAGACCTTTTATGTTTCTTATTATTGACTACAATCCATACACAAGGTCAAGCTTAGGACCAGACTTTTCTGTTTTTACTGTTTTGTATTTTTCAAAGTATACTGTGTTATAGCTAAATAGTTCATCATAGTTATATTTTAATATTTTACTAGATGGTGAGGATGAAATGTTTGATGAATTTATTCAAGAAGAAATCTCCAGAACCAAAGAGGTAAACCATTTTTTATATTAATTTCCAGGGTAGCTAACTACACAAAACAGATTTCAATGTATTTTACAGCTTTTAGTAAGATTTTTGAGACTGTATATTTATCAAATTTAATTTTTAATAAACAATTCAGGTGAGATACACTCTTTGCCAGCTTTGAAGCTGATAAAGAGTGTATCTCACATGAATTAATTTGTTTATTCTAACCAACTCGGCCACAGTATTTCCTCTTTTGAAAGTTTGGTAAAAAACATTAAAGTACAAATATTATCTATTCTACAGTTAAGCATCATAATTTGATTTTAGAAATTTTGCGTTAAATTATTAAAGAAATGCTACTTTGATTCTTATCTTGATTTTGTTGTGTTTTTTGTAATGCTTTTTTATAATGTTAACAAAATTTGACATGTTAAATTCGTGATTCAAATAAAAGAGAAAATAAGATGAAGATAATGGGAAATGGTCTTAGATGCAATAAAATGTTATTTACTTTTCAGTTTCATCAAAACAAATTTATGCCTGACGAAGTAAGTTATATTTTGTAGTAAAAATTTGATTTAAAAGTACACAAATACCCCTTTTTCTTATAAATTATGTTATCTAAGATATAACGTTTGGATAAGTTGACTATGAATTATTAATTATACCCAACTGAGAAACAATCAGAGTGAGCGGAGGATATAACATTGGCACAATCTATTGTTTTTGGTGAAGATAAAATGAAGTAATTAAAAATATTGCTATCTATAAATAGTTATATTTATGTTTAATTTCTGACAAATTTTTAAAAATATTTGTAGACTAAAATTGTATGTATTATATTTATTTATTCCTATTATAGAAATAAATAAAATATTTGTCAAGAATTAAACAGTTCTGTCTCAAAAATAACTATTTATAGATAGTAAAAAAACATTTAAAATTATATATGTGTACTTTTCAATATATAATATGAGTAATTTTACTAAATTTCCTGTCCTTTTTGGTTTATAAATTACCACTACCACCTTGTTTTATTTTTTTGTGGTTGTTTTTAGCCTAAAGAAGAGAAACCCACTCCTGTGGTAAAACCGGTTGAGTCCACTCTGGATAGTCGACTGAATGCAGTACATAGTCGTAATCAGTTCTTTGGATTAGCTGCAAGTCAGGAAGAGACTGGTAAAGGCAAAAGATTTCTCATAAAAATCGTACTTTTTTCTAGTTAGTTAAATTGAGATGAAATTTGATGCACAGATATATTTTGAAAAGAATCATTGGCAGACAAGACCCAGCAGTGTTGCTGGCCTATAGCTTAATCAGGTTCAAATTGGACTTCAAATTAGAGTTTGTATAACCACTATTTAAGAAATACAAATCCGAAAGAAATTTATAAATATTTTTATCATTTTAAACGAAACTAATATTAATTTGTTCAGTTACAAAATTGATAACTTTTTAATTATTTTTTATTCAAGTTTGTGTTTTATTGATACTGAGCAAAATTGAAAATGCTCATAAATTTAGGTCCCTGGGCCCCCTTTATCGATTTTTGAAATGTATTGTGTTCCAAATTTGAGCTAAATTGGATTTTCAGAAAGCAGAATTCGTTTGTTTTTTAAATGCGAACTAAAATACAGCGTTTCCAGAGCTGTGCGATTTCACTCTACTATGCGCGATTGCGCGATATTTCGCTAAAAAACAGGCTTTCTGCGCGATTTCTATACTGAGAGACAGTATATTTTTTTTATTAGAAATGCAACCTTTTGAAACACCAACCCTCAAAATTTCCTACAAACCTTGTACAAACATATCTTGTTTCAACTTTGTGCAACATTGTTACGAAGTTTAAATCTTCAACGGCCAAGTTACCAGCTTCAGAACGTTCTTCTATGACATTGGCTGAATATTTTAATCAGTTTAAAAACCCTAAAAAGTATTGTCGTTAATAACATCATGTCTATGTTTGTCTTGTATTCCAATCAAAGTATGATTTATAATATTATTTGTTAAAGAAATTCTTAAAATAACATGTAGGGTTTGCTGCTACAGCTCATGTCAGGTTAAATAATATTTTAAAAAGTTGATTAAAAAGGGGTGAAAATTGCGTTTTCTATTTACATATTTAATTTGGAGCCTGCGCGATTTCGTCTTGCCTGAGCGAAAATATTGAAAATGAACTCTGGAAACGCTGAAAATATAATAGGACACCAAGACTGTTGGTGGTACCGGTAGAATATCGCAACAAATTTGTATGTTTCTGTTTAGCTTTGTCACGCTTACAACAAGAGCCCAAGACTGCAGCAGCATCCAACAAGTCTCTGGGATCCAGTCATACCACGCTGCCCTATCAGGATCCCTCTCAGCAACAATTCAGACCGTTGGCATCGCGACTACCACAGATGGCGTCCAAAGCCCAGCCCCTGCCCTCATCCTTACAAATGCACGAACCTCCAAAACTGAAATCTGTACGTCTCTTTGTTGTTTAAATTTAAAATAGAAAGTTTACTATTTTAATTTAACAATTTTATTCAAATAATTGGCATTATCCATATACCTATCTCTATTTAGTTGAGGCATAGAAATCGAATTTGTTCTTGAAAAACAGTATCGTCCACCGATTTCTATTTATAATATCTAGAAATTGATGTTACTCTACAACAATAATATGAAGTTTTAAGAATACCATTTCACAAAATTGTGCGAATTTAAATTTTTTTTCTGGGGTACCCATGATAAACGGCGTTTTGACAATCCAAAATAATTTTGATCCATACATTTATGTCAGAAGCCATGTATATCTATATAGCTATTACGTGTATCTATAGTTCTTTGGATTAATATAATAATAATATAGAATTCTCGAAACTATAGAAACATCTATAAAATTATTTAATATCTATTCTTGAAACATAAAAATGCCGTTTATTCTGGGCATAAAAATCAGTGATAATTTTGTGGCTTACTATTGTAAGAGGGCAACAAATTGCTTGAAATTAGCCTAGGGAAAATTGTTTTAACAATAGACATTGAATACACCTGTCTACTGCTAGGTGTTGCCCAGGTAAGTAGTGAACAGAATCTAGATGGTTTGATTTAGCACGATAAATAATGTGTTGGACAAAAGATTGCTCCTCCAATCTCCACCTAACAACCTATTAGACAGTGTTTGGCTTTACTTAATGGGTAATGTTGAGAACCACATAGAAACATCTAATTGGTAATGATTCGGTTTTTAAAAAAATGATTATAGTATCAGTTGTTTTATATATTATCAAATCTGCATCTTGTTTGTCTTGGAAAATGCATCGATTAATTTATTCATCTTGGCTGTCTTTTATACATGAATTTTGATTATTTTATCTTGCATAAAGTATCCGTTTAAAAAAGGAAATATTAACCTTTTTGGTGCCTCGTTGACTAATTTTAATCTCAAAACATCATTTTTGGTGGCTCATTGACTAATTTTGAACTCTTAAAGAATCCGGAAACTTCGTTCGATTCGATTCTCATCTATGCATAACAAACTATTTTAGTGATTCAGTTATTCTTAGATATATAAAATGTGCTTTATTACGTAATAAAATATTTATTTGGATTGTTTTAAATTTAAAAATATTAGGAAGAACTTCTGTATGTCCTTTCTACATTATGAAGCTGCTCTATAAATATGACAACACTGCACTTGCATTTTCTTTACTACAATAGCCACCGTCCTCCCTAGCTCCTAATAAGCATGTGTCTGCTGCCAGCCTTACCCTAACCCTGCTAGATCAGCCAGAGGCCGCCGAGGAGAACCTCCATTCATCTTCTGCCTCCTCAGGGTCTCACACATCCTCACGTAATGGCAGCATTTCTTCGCCTTACTTGCCAGCAGAGCTAGTGGGCTCCAATAACTGCAATGCACGCCCGACAGCGGCTGCAGTTAAGCAGTCCAATAATTGCATGGAGGTATGTTTGTTACCTTGGCTTACCTTAAATTGTGTTATGTTTCTAGCTACTTGTAGCTGTTATCACCTGTACTTTTTCTGTAGCGACAATTCATAAAATAATTCTCTCAAACCCCTTCTCTTATGGTTGGTTGATCATCAATTTGGTTGAAATTTAGTACGTCAGCGAAAGCTTTCTTTGAAAAAGCGATAATAGTCGCCTAACTTTTGATTAATTATTTGAAGGGGAAAAGCTTAGATTCCCATTCAATTCTGAATATAAAATACTTGTAAAGCTTTAAAATTTGCATCTAATCTAATTTTTTGGTTACTCTCTCAATTTTGTAAACTGGCTGACAATAGGAATGGCAGATTAATTGGCCAGGACCTGCTTTGACAGAGCGATCATCCTTTAATAAAAAAACAGGCTTTCCAATATATTTTTTCTGAATATCTTCTATTTTTTTCTTATGCCTATAGCATTATTTCTTTTATGCTTTGATATGAAATATACGAAACTTTTATATTGCTCAGGTTTTCTGATTATTCCTAGCGGATGAGGCCTAATAAGACCGAAATAGCTGTCTTGGACTGTCATTAGCAAGTAATATAAATAAGTAGTATATTTTTATTATAAGTGTACCTGTTTTTTTATTACTCTTAACACTATTTTGATGCAAACTATTTTAGGTACCTACTTTTTATGATAGAGAGGTTGTCAGGTGAATTATTAAAAATTGTTACTCTTTTTTTCAGTTAGCCATGAAGTGCTATCCGTTTTTCCTCAGAGTTTATTGTAGTGGATTTTTTATTTGAAATTGCAAACAGATAATTATTTTTTACAATGGAATGATGGTAGTGTTAGAACAAATTTGCGAATTCAACATAATTGTTGATTTCACAATTTATTTATTTAAAGTTTATTATCCTTAGGAATTCGGTTAGGTGTAGGATTATGTATAGCACCATTCTTTGGGTTAGCTTTGGTTTAGAATTAGGGAGATGTGAATACAACAAATGCTTATTGATAGTGTATGTGTTAGAAAATTTTTTCGAAATCAACAATTATGCAAAATTTCTAATATCTAGGAGAATTTTTGAAATTATCTGTTGTTCAGATTGTCAATTTTCAATTCAATAACTTAATCAGATTTGATCTAATTAAACTCATTTTGAAAAATTTTGACACTAAACTAATTTATCAATTATAACGTTTTCTTGTTTCAACGTACTGTGATCCGCTATAGTGTGATTTGTAAACATTAGCATTTTCTTTAAAAGTACATCAAAAGATAAGCTGTCCATGTGAAAAATTAGTAAACCCATCCTGATAATTTTTTATTATACAATATAAATAAAGGATGATTGAAAATCTGATAAAGATTAAATGAACTGTTTTTTATGTATTTTTAAGGAAACACCATTATTTGTGCTAAAATCTATTTTCAAAAAAATACATATTTCATAAGCACTAATATGTATTTCCTAATTTTAAAGGTTAAATAATTTTTTTAAACATCTTCTACCTTTGACCCGTATGATATTTTATTATGTTTACTGATGTACCAAATTTCCTTGAAATTGATGATCCTTTCCAAGTGTCTACTTTTTCCTGACATTAGCACATCCCATTCAAAAACGGATTTAATTAATTTTGAAAGTGTCGTACTCAAGGGTGGTTTTGGTATCTATCGTAGTGAAACTATAAAAAATGACGTACTAATAATGAAAACAGTTACCTTAAAATGTATCACTTGTACCTCAACCCAATGCTTCAGACCTCTAGTTGTTCAACACCTCCACTTATCGCCTGCCCTGAGGACTTATCTGCTCTCGGGGTTGGCATGGAGGACCAACAGTCTGATGCGGATGAGTCATGGAGTTCTCTGTCATCAGATGTGACGTCATCGTCGTCGGATTCCGAGGTAGAGAGAAAGCTCTCGTCGTTCTATATTTTGTGGTCATATCTCTGTGTGTCTGTCTGTACTGTATAATACCAGTTTGTTTGGGGCATGGAATGAATGTTTGTGTGTTCGAATGTTTTATACATAATTAATGCTTTTCTATTGTTTTTCTATTATTATCCCCAACTTGGTGTTCTGTTGTTATTGCTTTTTCATAATATTATAATATGCTTAGAATATTTTACTTGGAATTATTTAATTAATACCATGATGACTATGTAAAATATTCCAAAAATGTCTAATCTAATCATTTAAATTATGTTGTGTCTTTGTAATTTTTAACATGAGGTAGTAAATTGTCATTTGTTTAGTTTGCCTATTACTTTAAAAAAAACAATCATTTGTTTAAGATAAATATGTTTTTTGCTAGTTTTTGAAATCGTTTCTTGCGCAACAAAATGGATCAGCTTAACCTTTTAGATCACTAGTGCTAGATTTAGTGAATTCTCGAAGATTTTCTTTTAGACAGATGCCTAGTTTTGAATAGTATTTAGTTTATTTACAGTTTGGGTAAGTATGTAATGTAATAATATTTTGTTTTTTAATCTAAAAAACCAGACCGAGTCGTTAGTAAATTAAAAAATAAATCATATAAATTTAAGCAAGTTGTAAGTTTGGCATGCCCAGCTTTGAGTGAAAATATTATAAATTATTATACGTATTTACATTATGTATATTAATTAATTTCATTATAAGCTACTTTATATTATGTGGATAAATATCTCCGAGAATTCCGTGATAGATACAAACTTATTTATATATTTGGTGACAGTGAAATGATTTGAATAAAGGCACTGCGCATTTTTCTCAATGAAATATTAAATCTGGTCGATATTGTAAATTTATTATTAGGCAAATACTGTTTATTGTTCTATATTGAAAACTTAATTAATTGGTTGTTATATGGAAAATATTATTTTATTAATTATTATGAACTCCATTAAAACCTCCTTTCCTTCGCTAAGTCTTGAAGACATTAGACAAGCAACACTGGATCGGTCCACCAGGCGCGACCTATGCAGGCCATAGCTCAAAAGTCGGACTCTATTTAACATTTTCATATTATTTTTCTCTCTTATGTATTTGTATTTATACTTAACGTGCCTTCCGGTTTTATTTATTTAAATAAACTGATTCTCCATCCATGAAGGGTATGGTCAAGTTTGCACCACATTCCTAGTGTATGGGTCCATGATTTCATAGTAGTGTTGATTGCTATCTTGACCAGACTGTTTTGATCGCTACTGCTGATAGAATTTATAGGATTTTTTAAGATTTGAAATGATCTGATTTTTAAAAAATCTTCTAACTGACTGATGTGTTTTGTGGTGACATGTGAATTAAAACACTAAGTAGGATTAGTTTTATATAGTATTTTGAAATACGAAGCTATTTTGAACACCTGTACATTGCAAGTATTCATTCTCTACTGCGTATTTTCAAATACAAATTTGAGCTATTTATAATATGTCGGTGGGCAATTATCATTTTCCAGGTTGGAAAAACTCCCGGGAATATTAGTTTGTTTGTCTAAAATGTTATTTGCTTAATTAAAAAACAAAACTCAGAATTGACATTGTTTTTGATTGTAATTAATTATGTCAATATAGCATAAAAATAACCCATTCTATTTAACAGAATATTCCTATCATATCATTTCTTAAAATGTTGTCTAACTAATTGTTTTGTGTAAATATCTGTTTGTTGTCATGTTAGTAGTATGGATACGTAGAACTTTTATACAAGGTGTTCGGAAAGTCGCTGTGCAGTGAAAAACACAATTCCAAAAATAAATTTATACATATGTATTAAAATAATTAATTAATGCAAAAAGTATTGTTATAAGTATTATAGTACCTAACTATTAAACTACATATACACTAGTATCTATTAAAATAACTAATAGTCACAGTGTCTGTTTACAGATTATATCTAGAATAAAATCTTTACTGCAGCAAACATACAAAAATAAAAAAATAATAAATATTATCTGTCAAACCTTCGACTGTACAAAATCATAGTAATGAATATAATCTAACCGAAAGATCTGTAAAAAATATAACTTCAGCATTAAAAAGTGCAGTTTTTCAAGATCAAATCAAAACTATAATCATGTGCATCTTGTTCTACACCAAAGCTGAAGCATGATAAGATAGTCAAGCAAGCGATTGAAAGTACCATCTAGTATATCAGAAATCTAAAATTCAAAATCCATGAAACAATCCAGTCAGAAAGGAAAAATGTAAAGTTATAAAAATGCCAAACAATAACAAGAAATATGGTGCGGGACTTAGCACCCTCAGCGGTGAGTTTTAACCAGTTTTATGTGTACACAACCATCACTCTTCCCATAATTAAAATTGACACTAAATTTATATAAATCAGAATTATTAATACTATGATTAAATATAATATCTTTATATGTATTACAAAACATTCTTAATTTTCTTTGTAGAAGTTAGAATTATAACCTTTAGATGTTTTTCCTTTTATGTGTACATAACCGTCACTCTTCCCATAATCTAATTATTCAAAATGTAAAAGGCTAAATATTCACTAGTTGAATTAAAAGGCAGACTAAAATCAACTTTAGTGATGCTGGAATCATTACATTTAAACCAACAATGCATATTCCTTATGTAAGAAATGCAATGGTCATGGTTGATTGAAGAACCAATATGACAAATAGACCAAAAATATCATAATTGTGGTTATTATAAGATATATAATTAGGAAAGCTTAATCTATCTCTAGATCCGAACTTCTTAATTCTTGAAATACCTCTGAAACTTTAACACAACCAAAATTCCATTTATTGTTGAATATAATCCGTCTATTAATAAAAACATTAAACCAATCATTAATTGCATAAAATCTATAACTGCGGATTTTAATTTAATTTGGAAACCATAAAAAAGAATATAACAAGACCTCGATTTTCAATGAATAACAGCAATATTCACAAATGTAAAGCAGGTAAATCATTTTCTGAAAAATAAGTTCCACGTCCAACATTCTTTAAACTGTAACACCAAAGGTGTCATTTACCTTGCTAAATAGAAAATTGAAAAAAAACAGAATGTCGGCGAAACTTCTGTAACCATTAAAACTAGGCTTAACCAACATAAACATGACACTAAGAAGCGACCACATATAAATTCCACCGATGATCATTTCAGTAAACATATTAACTTTGATTTTGAGAACAACATTGCAATAACTCTTCTTGAACATTGTTCTAACACCCAACAAAGAAATTGTGGATTGCTAAACTCGCTACCGACCACCGGATAAGATTTAACGCCGATCATAGCTTAGCTCACCATTCATGGAAAAATCCAATAAAAGTAATAGTTAAAACGAAGTTTCTATCAATAACATACATTATCTCATTGTAATATAGTTTTAAATCCACAGAGACTTTTGGGACACCTGGTATTGTAGAGTTTACTTCAAATATACAACAAGTAGCTGATGCCATGTCAGAATTAAATTCAATTCAACTGCAAGTTCTATCATTGACTTCAAAGCAATAACCTTAGCACAACAATCAGATAATTAAGAACAATCAAAACAAAACTTCAACTTCAAGATATTCCAATGTTTAAATCAAATAATAAATTACGTCCTATATTAACATAAAATGATATATGCCTCATATTCAACTTATCTAGGAATTCGAGCTACAAGAAATATCATTTCAGAAAGAATTGTCTCGCCAAAAAATGAATACTCAAATTGCTAAATAGACTAAAACATGTCAGAAATGAAAAGTTCAACTTCATAGCATTACACCTCTACATTCTTTTGAAACATTTGGCACTTGGTTTGTGGAAATCAACATAAATATTGTCAGACCTTTTCAAGGATACAACTTGTGTTGATAGCTACATTATGTAGTCAAAGGCTATTCCAATAATATCTTAGCCCAAAAGGTTGTCATGGTTTGGGTGTTCACACATGATACCATCTAACAGAGGCAGGAAACTTAAATCCAATCTTTAGGCAAATCTTCTAGACTTACTAGGTATTCAAAATAATACACACAACTGCCTATCATCCTCTGGCAAATGGTATGGTTTAAATATTCTATCAACAACGGAAAGTTCCTAAAAGCTTGCCTAACAAACAATGGTTGGTATAACCAATTACTTTGAGTAATGCTAGGAATGCAATCAACATTAAAAGATGAAATGCATGTTTACATCAACTGAATTGATCTATGGTTCTCCTGTGATTGAGGAGAATTTTTGAATATGAACATGAACATGATACCTACAAAATACCTTTACAATGTCCATATGATGGACCCTATAAAATAATTGCTTAAAGTGACAAAAATTATACTATTGAACAAACTGGTAAAACTAAAAAGTTTCAATTATTAAATTGAAATCAGCATTTATAGAAACTTGTTTTTTGGTTCTCATTATATGACATGATTTGGTCATGGTTTTTCTATTGCCACACATAAAATTAGTTATTCACAAATTGGATACTTAATTAAAATCTATGTAATTATTACTAGAACAATAGTCAGTTTTATAGTTAGTGAAATCATGTAATAAATGAAATACTCTCAAAATGTACAACTATCTTATAAACTAGCCAAAATATCATAAGCACTAACTCAGCCTTATTATTGATTTTTTAAATGTTTACCTAATACATTTCAGCTCATAGGCCAGTCATTCTAGCCTAAAGTATAGACAGATCCAGATGAAATTACTACAGAAACAACTTATATGGGAAATGTTTTCTACCTATCTAGAGGGTCTCCAAAAATGTTGCTAGGAATTCCATATGTGGATTTTTTATCCTACTTTAAATATGAGAACTAAACCAGCACTGGCAGTCATATCAAAAGTCTAAATTGTCAATTTGAAAGAAAACTAACTATTTTTGGGCCATATAATGTATTAACAATAGATAGAAACATGTACCCAATCTATCAAATAAAATTTGTTTTAGTGTGATATCTGGCCCATATATGATGTCATATGCCATTTTTAGACTAAATCGAGTGTATGACTTCACAAGGATTATATACTTAGAGCTCTAATGACAGTAATTGTACTTTTAATGCTTCCAAATTGTTCCAGATATTATGCAATATGGAAATAAATACTATACTTTATCATAAGAAACTTTTGTAGAACCACAATACAATTGTACATAAGTACCTGTATCATCAAAATTCGGTTTTTATTAATTTTCAAATAATAAGCAATGTATTACCAGCAGATATAAATATATTTACAATCTATCAAATGATTTTCATATGATGTCACCTGCTCTTTTTATACAATATAGTATTAATTTTGGAGCAACCATCAACAAAGTTATGGTTTTTATGATGTGCAATTGTATGTTTAAACATTCAAATATTTAAAGCCTATTCTAATTTGAAATGTAATACTAGAAGATTTGTGTACCAGTAAAGGGACGTATTAACAACAAGAAAACTGAACATAGAACTAAGAAAACGAATGCTGAGATGTTATATTACTTCCACTCTTCTATATGCAGCCGAGACCTGGACAATAAGC
>JAUYWI010065232.1:0-15200 GCA_034780595.1 Parotoplana pacifica
CAACATCCCTTCAAGATCAAATCAAAACTATGTAATCGTGTGTATCTTGTTCTACACCCAAGCTGAAGCATGATAAGCTGATTTCCTGTTTATCAATACACCACAACTAATTGAATATTTCAGGAACGCCTTTTCTGCTTCCTTTCACATTTTCGTCTTTATCCTGTATTAAAGAGAAGGGGCTAATGTGTCTGAATAGAAGCGGCCTTTCAAAGATTAAATTTTAACCTTCTTATAAGTTGCTTAAAATTTTGATAATGAAAATGTTTATACATTGTCACTAAAATATGGATTTTACATCTTCATTTGGTAAAATTCCATTTATAAAATATAATTTGTGCCTGTGGTCGGGAGGGGGGGTGCACGAACTGTTTGGGAGACAGAAGTCCAAACACTAAAACTTTCTAGGTTTGCAATAGACACGTAACACATAATAATTTTGGAGTTAAGCAGATAGCAGTTGTTGTCCATGAAATTTATTTGAAAACAAAAAATAGACAAGTTCTAAAGCATCTGTTGGGGTAAATTATTGTCTAATACTCCTAAAATTTAGTTGCATCTAATTAAAAAAAGATGGTTTGCTAATGAAACCGAATTAAAAAGTAATGAGGGGATTGGGTTAGGTATTTTGCTTATACAGTCAGACCTGACTGACTAGACGTATTTTATAAATTAATAAACGTGATTTTATGTTAAATTGCATTTTTTATACATATTATCTAAAAAATGGGTCCGATATTTAGCCCAAATCCAACCTATAAAATGATTTTCTCTTTTATTAAATGTTTTTTCCTCGTTAATCGGTTTTATTCCTTTGATTGTGTCTGACAGGCAAATTATTAAAAGGTTACTTTTCATTTTGACTAAAGTAGTCGACTATTAATTAACAGCAGATCATAAGATTTTTAACTTGTCTATGTAGGTAATATCCCAATTGGCCAACATCGGCCGGCGCCTGTCTAATGATCGTCCAGACGCCTATAGACACCTGTACAAGTACTTGGATGGTATTTTCATGGGGATCCTGGCATCAGCACTTATTTTGGGTGATCTGTCGATAATGATCCACCAGAAACACAAGACATACTATTTGTACCTACCAGAAGACAGGGCGATTTAATGGCTGGTCACCGATTTTGATTGCTTTTCTTTTTAGAAACAAAATGATCTGTCCATTTATTAGGTCAGGTTTGCCCTACATGTTTTATTGTAGTTTAATTTATAATTACATTAACTGGTATAAGAAGTACATAATGATGTTTGAATCATTTCACTAACTTCACAACTTGAAACTAATGTGGTTGAAATAAACTTGAGTACCATGTGAAAAAAACAGACACGACACCATGACTGCAAGAACCAGAAGATATAACTGCGATTGAAAGGCATGGAACTCTTTTTTTTGATGGAGGAAGAAAGTCCTGACATTTAGACGTGTTTCCGTACAAATCTCTATTTCCCTACCACTATGCTAGAAAAAAACTGATATAACGCAACAAGAGAGTATAGGTAGCACTTTTTGCTAGATAAATGTCTAATCTATATATTTAATTTTTTTATTCAATTTACTTATTTTAGAGTTACGTTATCTTGTTAAAGTTTAATTTTTTAGGTAGATTTTGTTCTTTTTTTAGTAAACTTTCCTTTTTTATGGTTAATTTTTATTTTGTAATTACATAAATTGCTTTTGGATTTATTATTTATAGTTGAAATATAAATGGTATTGTTTTTGTGTTGAATACGAGTAAATAACAGTGTTTTTTTTATGTGAAAATCAAATATATTACCCATGACCTTCAGAAACTGTGATTATGTTTGAAATTCCTGATTAATTACTTGAGTACATTTTTTCAGAATAACTGGCTGTCCTATCAATCTGCTGCGCTTCTGTTATGTTACTGTGTATTTTTTCTTGCTTATTCAATTTAGTGCGGAATTTATCACGCAGAGAAGAAATTTGTTTTGACTGGTAACTGTCAATATTCAGAATCAGTTAGGCACTGCAGCCATTGCTTGATGATATTATAACTGCTACTATCCCACCCCCCCCAGCCCAGGTCCTGGAATGCTGGTCAAGGTGACGTGTCAGTTGGCTGTTTTTTAAACAAGATGCTCTGAGCGATCTTCTTTAATTGGAGTTGAATGGTCTGTCTATAGTTTGGGTCATCATCATATTATACAAACAGATCACAAGTGACAGTTTGGCACCAACAAAACTAATTCGTTGGTCAGAGGATGTAAATCTCTGCTCAGTGTAACAAAGTATGTTACCTATTCTGGTAGTGATGCTGATAGGCACGTTATGTGGTAGCTAGCAATTTTCGGAATTTTATCATCTTCTGAAATGCAACATGTAGGTATTTCAACGAGTTACTTTTATGACCTAGCTTGGGGTAGGATGTGTGGCATAGCTATTTATTTGTATAATTTTGCAATGAGTTACTTGTTATTAAGCTACACCTACCTAATCTACTGGGGAAGTCAGTCCGTCATCTGCTGAACTATATACTTCTCTATCTACCGTACCTCGTTTCAAAGCAGCAGCTAAAACTAACAGAGAACCGACATGGGCCCCCAAAATGCACAGGAATGTTGCTGCGGATAGCACAATGACTGGAGGTACAGAGGTTGGTGATATTAGACGCTCGGGAATCAAAGTGAACATTAGAAGAAGAAAAAAACTATGCCAATAATAGCAGTCTGCAGCATCATCATATTATTTACAGCTCGACTTAGATACGCTAGTGTAGGTATCTGATTTCTGATCGGCAATTATTGATTTTCATTTGATTCCCCTAACTAGTCATTCACTTCGTCACTGTTCTATTAATTTCACGTCAGTCAGTTTGGCTTTCTACCCTCCTGACAACATGTGTTAATATTTTGTTAAGTTTTCTTCGGAATTTGTGTATTTATCTCCCCTTCTACAAGCCTGCCTTCTTATTTGCATGCATGTTTTTCCATCATCACTAATTTGCTTGCGTACATTCTTGTTGGTTGTGCTGTGCCATAATTTTTAGAAGGTTGGGTAGTACGCACTACACTACAGCTCCAAACTACGAGAGATGAAATGGAAATTATTTTAAATCAATTACCTTCTATATGTTATCCACACATCAGTGAGGGAAAGATGATCTTCTACTTTTTCCAGTTTTGGGCTGACCAGGTTTAAGATTATTATTTTAGCAGGCGTGGGAAAGATTGATTATACCCAGAGACGACTAAATATGTAGTAATTCCCTATCCGGTGTGCTTTCTTGAATAAATATCCAAGTCTAAACAGGAAATCTCACTATCATCGTTCTAAAAAATCTATTGACAAAAAAACGGCATAGACAACTAATAACTGGCTGACAAGAATGTGGTCGCACTTTTTCTGACTATTGGCCATGATAAGTTTGTGTCCATAGCTGGAATTTAGTTAGCTATAAAAACAATTTTAATGCTTGTAGCATTATTGATTTTTTGAGTATACAACGCTTGTGTGTGTGATTTGTAAGTGGCCCATTCAAATTCATATTGGATTTCTTATCACAAAGTTTGATTCTGTGGTTTTGCTCTCTGTTTGTGGATTATAATCCGTCTTTCACAGTCCAAATGACACTGGGCTCTACAACGGCGCCTTCCGAATCCAGTGGTGTGAAACAGCAGGGCCCACAACCAGTCGCAGTTGCTGGCAACAACAACAAAGCACAATCCGCTTCCTTATTCGTCTTGCTCCCAGGGGGTCCTACCTCGACCCCACTCGGCGGCAATGGAAGCGGAAGTACAACAGCTTCATCCCCGGCCTCTAGTTCCACGGGGAATAGTGTTTTAGATTCACCCATGTCATCGGGGACCAACCAACATCATTCAAATACTACGCATCATTCCTCTTCGGGTGCTGCTGGAGGTAGGGCAGACACTTTAATCTCTACTACAGTCCCTGACAAGTGTTTTGTTTTAAGCACTCGAGTTTGATTTCTTGGGTGTTTGAAATACAAGCCATACGAATTATGCTCCATATTGATTTTCTGCAGTTTGTTTATATTCTACAGTTAGAAATACGCGATATTATTATCTTACTTCTAAAGTGCTTTATAAAGTTTGTTCACCGATTTGTTAAATATCCTGACCAAAAATGTTGGCATTTAGAGATTTGAATCAAATCAAAGAGTAGTTTCGATTTTTCATGATAGCGGATAAACTGTTTCACAACTACTATTTTTTGAATAAGTCAAGTAGTTTAGGGCCAGATCTATGAATTCATATACACAGGGCCAAATTCAAAGGTCTATAATAATGACATGGCTATTTTTTACCAAAATATATTGTGCGTACACCCTCCTCCCCCCCCAAAAAAAACCTGTTAAAATTTCACGTTTTATTGTAACAAATATTTTAGGATTTTTTTCTTCCATTTTAGGCTTATGCACGGAATGTAGCGGGCGGATCAACACGGCTGGGGAGGCCTGTCAGGCGATGGGAGCGATCTATCACAACACTTGCTTCATCTGCTGTTGCTGTCGTAAGTTGCATGAGTGTGAGGGGCGGGTACATACCACCGCAAACTGTTTCTGTAGGTGTCGAAAATGATAGGTTTGAAAATGTATTAAATCCCTGTCTAAAATCAAAGTATGGCATGATGTTTTCATTCGGCATTTTTTGTGATTGTTGATCCAACATTTGATTGTATTATGCCACTGTGTTGTGACTGTCTTTTCTATGTATGGTAGCATCCCCATGACACAATAGAATGATAGTCGAACAAACCCCAACAATAGACATCATTTTCTTGTTGTGTTTAGCGTTTATTCTGTACTTCACCTTAGCTATTTGAGTGCAAATTGTATATATTTTCTGATTAAAATCACCGGAAAAAATAACAAAATTCTGATTATCTGGTCATTAAATCTTGGATTAGCTACACATCTCTGCTCTATAATTAGGTTTACAGACAAATCTTAGGGGCGGACTGTATGGCTGCAGTTATTTGTATAAATTCCTACAGGTTTCTCAACTACATAGGTAGGTAATGTTCAAGTCCATTTTCTCTTATGAAACGTTAATTTTTAGTCTATTGTTTTGGTTCTAAAGGAAAAGAAGCGTTTAAAATTAGTTGCAAAGATTTCTATTGCTACAACTTTCATATCGGCTACCTGACGTTGTACTTGTAAAATATGTTTTGCTATATAACAAGTTGGTTACCTGGTAGAGCTGATGATCACAATTTGTAACCCATCCGTAAAGCTTGACAATGCTCTCGCTCTCTACTTGAGTAGGTCTGGTATTTTACCAATATTTACTCATTATAAATGATTTAATTAGTAATAAGTGCTTGCATAATGGTCTGAAACTATCATTGGAATGTTAATTGTTCTAGCTTCTCTTATTCTTTTGTAATTAGTTAGCTGTAGGGTAGGTTGTGGTGCTAGTGTGGTGTTTGTGTTCGTTGGATTGAACTTTTAACATAATCTTATAATTACTAATCAAGCTTGAATAAGAATAATGTTGTTTGTGTACTGTGTTTCTGTAAAACAAAAATTGTGAACTTGTTGAAAATAAGCTAATAAGCTAGATTTACATATTTCAGAGACATTTTAGGTTTCTAGGCTTTTATATTTTTTTAGTATAAGTTTTCTCACTATTTTAAAAAAATGATTAAGGGACTACTATTTTAACAAATCAGATAACGTTTTACCTTTTATTAAATAGTTTTATTTACCTTCATATATGTAGAAAATGTTGCTCATTAATGTAATATCAATGTTTGTCACAAAAAACTGGATATAATTTAAAATTGGCACAGTTGTTTATTCTAACCAGTGGGTAGCTAAAAAAGCATAGTAAAAGTGGGGGTGGACATCAGATTCAAAAGTTAGTCTGAGTTTAGAGCAATACCCATGGAAGAGAAAATCCATTAAGTATCTTTCAGTTCAATCCTTTTGTAATTGGTTTTCTGATGCAAAAGAGATGTCCTAACATGTCTATTTTGCATGAACTAGAAAATGTAGTCAAATATAATATTCACAATTTTAAGGAAGTTATATTTTTATTTGTCAATCCCAAAAGGGTCAGTATCAGATAATCGAATAGTAATAGAATAAATAATGTTCAATTTAGTATTCCATATTTTAATTTTTGTCAAGTTTTATGAATTTTAAATATTTTAGCTTTACTTACAAAAAATACAATATATTTTTACGTAGCTGTGTATGGCATATTTTTTACTATTTACTTACTAAATGTATACTAAACTATGTAGTTTTAACTTTATGGTTAACCTTGATACTTTTTAATCTGTGGATTTAACAAAGTTATCATTTTATCATCGTGATGGTTTACATGCTATTGCATTCAACACTAAACCCATAGCAACCCTACTACTACATACTAATAGTAGGTACCACTCGAAAATCACTCAATGCAGCCTGGAACTCGATAATTACGACTTTATAGTTATTGTATATGTGGCAGTATCATGTGGCTGCTAGGCCTATCTACACCCTAATGTTGGGTCACTTAGTCGGAGTTAATATTTTTAAAAGAGCAAACCCAGTTAGCTATAAATCAAGTGGAAGTGATGCAATTAATGTACATAGAAGCACACCAGAACAGTTTGATTTTAGGTATCTGTGTTAGGTATTTGCTTGGTCATAAAATAAGTATCGAATATTTAGGTATCTTTAAACATCTTAGTTTTGGTATTTGGTGTAACGAAGCCAATGATATTGAATTAACACTTGGACTATGTTTGAATTGCATTCCTCTTTGTTATTGGGTGATAGCTTTCCTGCCGTAATGATTGATAAGTAGACCAAGATTATAGAATATTTGTTCTGACGAAAAGAAAAAGAAATTTGGTTTCAAATTGATATAATTCAATAATCTCAGTTTTTAGGTCTATAGATGAAGGTATTGATTATCGATAAATATCATTATTCATCAACCCACTTTCTAATAAGAGTACATAATAGTTCGTAGAATGGAGCTATATTTGGCTCCACCTACCCAGACCTCCATTGAGCAACATATTCACAAATTGATCTTCATGACACGTCGTATGCTTTGAGGCTAAACGATCGTACTACATTACATTACATATTAAGCTCTGCTGATATCATTTTCATCTATTTAACTTCTTAGGTTGTTCAGGAATGTTCTTAATTTGCTTATCAGACATCTTAATTTTGTATTAGCTCTCGTGTTTAGAAAGAGTATATTATCCATTGATTTGTTAATTTTTAAAACATATTTATTATGTAACTTAATAGGCATTTAGATAGCTTTAAAAAAATGTTAACCAATCTGTCAGATCTACAACTGTCAAGAGCTGTATTTCACTTTGTTTTCTTTGTTTTGATCCGTCTGATTGATTAAAGCTGTGATGGGCCAAATCAGCAAATCTAGGTACATTGATTAATTAGTGCAGGAAAAACATTCATTGCTATTAAATGGAATGCCGTGAAATTCTGTTAATATTGCTGACTTTTACCGATGGGTTAAGTTCAGATAAAAATATGTTTAAAATAATTTAAATCAAATTGTTGCATTTTTTAAAAAGACACCAAATGTTTTGTTACCAATATGACAATACTAGACTTCTTTTGTGTACAGTCATCGGTAAGGAATTTGTATTGTATGTTGATGCTGTTTGTCATCTTATTGTTTCTTTGCCGTAAACTAAAGTGATTCTTAAGATTAAACATATACTAATAATGATTCATATGTTCTATTATTTTATGGATGACCGCTACCTTGTCGAAATATTTCGCCTGCCGGCTTACCAACAACTGAAGTTTGTAATGTATCAATAGGTACTTGTCTGGTGACTAAGAAAGATACTGAACATAAAAATAAAAAACAAAAGAATTGGCACTATTTGCATGACATGTTTATTTTTGTGGAATAGAATAATATGCATAATATAAACACACGGACATGTTAAACTGCCATAGATCCTGGTAGGTTATCACTAAGTATAAAATATGCACAGAATTGGATTATGTTAATTGTGTTGAATATTTCCTCGAGACCAAAATTGAAGAATTAATTTTTTTTTTTTTTGCATATTAATTCTGTTTAGATACCTAAATCAAGACAAAGTTTATAAACATAATCAAATCTGTATAATTAAAATAAATAATAGTACAATTTAAAATACAGGTATCTATAAATGTCTAAGTTCAATTATTATATTTACTTTCAATAAATTTGATTATTTTATTTTGTTTTCTCTATTTGTCCCAAGATAAACAGTTAATTATTATTTCTCTTTGTTTAGTCACTTATGAACAAAAAAACATTTTAGTGTTATGCATTCAATGAAAATCAGGTTAATTTTATTGATTTATGTTAATTTTAATTATAAATTTTTGAGTATATTATTTCTTGGATTGAAAGTTCTTCGTTATTAATCGATTAGTTATTACAGATAGATGAAATATATGATGTCATGACCTGACTAAGTAGGTCAAAACAATGGATTTCATGAAGTCATGTATATTTGACTTGAATCGATTTAGTACTAGTAGATTTATTAGAGGTTGATCTAAGTCACCCGGCCCAACGTGTATTATGGGTGGATAGCATTACAGAAATTTCTGGGGTTAATTCTACTCCATGCTTAAGTTAATCTAGTCCAGCACTTGTGTTTATCTGTTTGTTTTTTTACCGTTTGGATATGACCACTGATCCGTTTGGATAATCCCAGTTATCAAACGTAAAAGGCTAGAGCTAAAATGCAGTGATTTTGTGTGAATTTTCTAGCAAACTGAGCCCTAAACAATATTTTAAATATCATTAAGTTTCGATTAAATTTTAATCTGATTAGCCACTTATTTTTCTTTGACTATTTAACAAGATATTGTACTGATTTCTGACCACCTTAATTAAGGCCCACAGGTGTCTTGTGATTAAAATTGACATGTCATATACACATTTAAATTAATAATATTGACGTCCAAATTTAGTATATGAATAATAATTATAATAGCGCATATAATACTTAATATATCATATCTAAATTTTATTTATTCACTTTTCTAGTTTTATATCCGCTTATATGCCACAGATGGACTTTCTAAGCTAGTAAAAGAATGTCAGCTGAATGCAAATTAGTGTGCTTATTTTTTATGTATATTGAAAAAGGGTATGCTTGAGCTGCTTGGTGGAATGTGAGCTATGACTGAGGTATTACCTTTTGATAAATGGCAATTTGTCAGGTCTCAATAAAATTATTAATAGCTCTCTTAGTAGAGTTGGAAGACCCACCAACATGAACTGAGGCTGTACTTAATTTATGTTAGAGTACCACCCAGCAACAGGCTTCAATTTTTAATTTTTATTTTGGTGGAGATATAGTAGTGCAGTTGTTTGAATTTTGGGGAAGGCATGGAGGGCGGAATGACAGAGTAGTACTGTACAATTAATTGAAATTGGAATTTCCTCATGATTATTTAAGGAGTTAAGATTTAAAATGTGTAATAATGTTAATGCTACCGATATTACAGACTTAAATTTCTTAAGAAAGGAGACAGCGATATTTTCAAAACCGTATCGTTTTCCATAAAATTGTAGCATTTATCTATAAAGTGGCTATTGCATATTAAAATATTGAATATTAAGGGGGGGAAGTAATTAATGAATTTAGAACATTTAAATCTTACATACCTAATGTAAAATATTATTCACAAAATATAAATCTAATTACTTATTGTCTTACAAATAGTTTTCTTACAACCGATAAAATAAGCACAATAATTTGATTTAATTGCTTAAGTACTTAATGATTGTGTCATAAGACAAAACTATTTCACGAACAGCGAAAGTTTAATATGCAGAGACAAACAAACATTTAGTTCGGTATTTGGCAGTCAGAATCACTTGTTATTTAGACCCTATTTGTACACAATAAACAAATAGTAATAAACGATCGAATTCCTGACATACCGTTGCAACACTATTAGCTTATTTTAAGCCCAATACATTAACTTTATTGCATTGGAAGTAAAGTTAACAGTTCGGTATACCTATAATTGTTATAGATAGATAGAAGTTAGTAGGTACTGGTAAATTTAAAATATTTACAAATTCTTTTAAAGTGAATTAATCTATGACTACATAACTACTACAGATCATTTTCATTGAGAAAACGCGGATGTTACAACTACTTACTTACTACTTTAAAATAATTTTATGAATAATAGAATCATTGGTAAACAATTTACGGCTTCATAGCTACATTAATTATGAATTTCGAAGTATAAATATACCCTCAGCAATTTTGTTATATCGACCATGAAACTTTCTTAATCTTACGTCGTCAAATATGCTTCAAACCAATTTGTACATAATTCTTTTGTGGATTAGATGCTATAAAATGTCCCCTGGTCTTGGGACGACCTTCTAAAGGTGACGCCTTAATTTTTTACTTCAAATTTAGCCATTCTGAAAGAAATTTTTCAAAAAATTATTGAATATCATTTTTATATCTAATGTTATCGATTTTTTTAGGCCAACCTTCAAATATTTAAGTAATTTTGATACAAAAATGTTAATACTTATAACTAAAATATACAGTTTAAATGCTCGTTTACAATTTTATGGCAACTATAATTTATTTTATTAAGTTAAATAAAATTTATACCCGTGGTAAGGGAAGGGGCCGCATAATGCTTTTTCGGTTTGCAACGGCAATGGTGTTCTGTTTAAATATTCTTTGGTTATTCATTTATTCTTTTTGCTTATAAATTTCTTTTGTGATTTCTATTTTTTATTTGTTTTTTTTTGGATTTTGACAAAAGAAGAGATAATTTAAAAATTTAAAACATATTTATTATAAATATATCTTAACAACATGAGAATCGAATCTCCATGCATACGATTCAGTTAGCTTTCAGATTTGTCTTTTAGTTCTTGAAACATTTTAATAGTACGATGATATGATGAAATAGTGTTAAAAATCTATTTAAAAGCTTGTGATTATTTTATTATCAACAATTCAAGTCGTCATTATTAGTGATTGAAATAGGTGAATACATTTTTTATCTCATTATATAAGATTATGCTGCAATTTATCAGTAATTATTAAAGTTTAATTAAAAGTAAAATTAATTGGCTTAACTTTTGTTTTAAGCGATTGATACACTGATTACAACTAGTAGTCCTAGCGCCAGTGGTTGGTGCAACCGTGTCACTATTCACAATTGAAGTGATTTGAACGGTGATAATAACCTGAGGTCACATTCCAATGCTGCTCAGGGTTATATTAGTTAAATACAATAATACAAATTATCTTATTGTTGCAATAATAAAATGTTTGATTAGTTAATTTAAGTGGTTTGCCTGCCTGCGTGTGCATCGGCTATCTGGTAGTTGGTTCTAGATATTGTTTGATCCATGGACTTTGAAAAAGTAGTTTTGTTTTCTGCAATAAATGACTGCTCATATGCTGCTGATTGCGGTAACCCTTGAATGATATCTCAATGGTAACGTGTTTTTACTTATTTCTATCTTGTTTCTGGTAACACTCCTAAAAACAGTTTGGATAAAATTTTCTTCTACTGTTATAATGAGTATAATTATCTATCTGTTGCACTTTATTCCTATCTCTACGTTAAAAACGGTATGATTTCCATAATCCTTATGATATTATGTAATTTACCAAATTGTCGTTTGGTTGAAAGGTTTCGACCTAATACAACCCAACTTTCATAAATGTTTATAAAAAATTGAAGACACAGTAGCGTTGGTTCAAATCTATTGTATATTGAATTGGTTTAATTTCGATAAACAGGGTTTCTAACAGAACCCATCTATGCAATCTGGTGACTAAACTAAAAAAACACTTTCCTAAATAAACAACAAAATTCTTTAAATTGATACTAAATTGTATGTTTTATTTGGCTAAGACATGTTTAATTATCCCTAATATGCTTTAAAGGGTTTATTGATAAAATGTAAATTAAACAGTGAAAATCAGAAGTCAGCTGATCACAAATAGGATTTGATAGCACTTGAGAAATTACTATAAATGTCTTGATTGCACGAAAAATGTATTTAAAAGATAGGATAACATTATGGCGTCATCAGACGTTTTCATATGACAACGGAACAATTGCCTTGTGAAAATGGATAAAAAATGACAGAATGATTCAACATGTTTGCATATAATGTAGCGAAATTGAAGTACTTGTGATTGTTATTATCTGCATAGCACTGCTGGTGTAAAGCATGAACGAAAGGAGTAAATGATTGAACTTTGGACTTTTAAGAAATTCGAACATGTTTTAATGGTTTAATTTTAATAATTCTACAGAAGCTTGTTCAATGAAAGTTGGTAAAATCAATCAGGAAAGCAAAATAGAGAGTGTGGTAAATTTAATTTAGTTGAACTGATTGATCTAATTAAATTGAATGATTTATGATGCTCGTTCACTATTAAATAAAGTACCGCATGGATCATTAACAACTTTAATTAAATGATTGTAAATTAGATTCAACATCTGGCTTTAGTATGGTGCATTGATTTATGAATTAGATAAGTAAGGACAATTAACATACCAATTTCAATAACAAAGACGTTTTTTTATAGATTTAAACCATAATTTATCATTTAATTATGCTAATTAAACAACTTGAAGAATGTATGTATTAAATAGTTAGCCTTATTCATAACTTTTGTTACGTTACATAGAAGTATTATACTTCTATTTATCTATTTTTATGGTTGCGTTATTATTTTATTAAGTTGTTGAACCAGACGGTATTTATTATAGGTAATATACTAATTATATTTCATTTTTGATGGACTAGAGATTGCAATCCGAGAACGCAATTTGTAATATCCATAGATATTGTATCTTACATAGGTATGTATATATTAAAAGTAAGATACAATATCTATGGTAATATCGCGATTATCCACCAATTGAACTGCTTGAGTCAAACTGCGAACTATTATCCGGATTTAGAAGTATTACCATTTCTTATTTGTAAAAAATCAATAACCTACAATTAAAAGAAGTAAAACTTACTTTATTTAGCACATAAAACCAATAAAATAATTTTATTAAATATTTTAAAATTTAAAGAGTATTCAATTGGGAGCCAGCATTTGCTAATTCTAAGCTGAAGCTTAATATGATAAAGAGCTTAAATTCTACCGTGCGTTGGGGAGTTTGACTAGAGTTTCTCTGAGATTGACATAGAGGAAAAGTTGAGGTATGTTGCTTGTCTATAAGTGGAATTTAATATTTGAGCTAACTTCTTCTAGCCAAACCATAGACTAATGAGCCAAATATGATATCTCCATGCCTACAGACAACACAACCTTTAGAAGTAATGCCGTAGAACATCAATTAAACTTACATTTTAATTTGTGTTTAACTTTTATTACTATTAAACTTTAAAACCGTTTACTTTCTAAAATAATAATTTCAAGATCACTTTTTCTAAAAAATATCACTTGGCCAAAGTTCTCTTAATTTTACTATGAAAGAATCGACGGTGAGTGGGTGATTCTTGTGCATTACCTAGGTATTAGTAGAAAGTGTATTCTACATATTTCTATCTATAAAATTTATTTTATTTAAATTTAAAATGAACAAATTAACCCCAAACATTTTGAATCACCTTTTACACGTGACGTCCACCCTATTAGTTATTCCTTTAAACCAAAAGGAATAACTGAAATCGGTTAAGTGGTTTCGTTTTTGAACAATCACTTTTATAATCGCTCCAATAACTCAAATTGTTGCGTCGGTCAGCCTGTCTAGATCTGGAACGCGCTGTTCCACTTTTATTTATTGTTTTCTTTGTGACGTCCGGAATTTGTATTTATTGCATCAATCTGATAACTTCTTGATGTCACTACTCATCCAATAATGGCTATGCTCGCTCATTTGTATTTCATTAAAGTTCGTGTGGTGTTTGAAAAAGATAATCATAACTTTTTTGTATTGTAGCAGGAGTATTAAACTAGTGATTATAAGAGTTAGTTTAAGTGTAGCTTTTTGAAGCAATTATAGGTATACCTACATTCACCTATTTATAATAAAAGATTTGTAGTTAAAACATCTACTCTTAGACAGAAGTAATACATTGTTTTCTCTATAACCGAATTAAGCTGATTTAGTATTAATTGTGTAGCTATTAGAAAAATGCTAAAATAACTACTATTATTTAGCTAGATAGACTCTCATATCCTGTGCCATTAACCAAAAACTAAAAAAACTTTTTAAATCTTTTGAATAAAAATCTATCCCTTGGACATCGTTTATTTTGAATTGTTTAGCCTATGCTGGATTTTATATAGTTCTCCCTGTCCTGCCTGAGTTCTTCGTATTTTCAATGAAATTATTATTCATTTGCATTCTTTAGATATATTCTGGTATCATGGTGGTTTTGGTGATGGCTATACAGATGGAAATTTTGCTATATGGCTATTAAAATTAAAAGTACCTTCACCATATTTTTTACACCTAAAATAATAGACAAATCCTGGCTTTAACCATAGATTAGGCCAGTAGCTATCAATGATTTCCATTTCAAATTGATTTTTCATAAAAATGGCCCAGTGTGCTAGCTGCTGTAACCAGGCATACCTAGCTGTTATATATACCGAAGTAACTGAAACTTGATCATGTAAAATCTATTGCTGCCAGAAATAACTTGACTTGGATCTAATAGCAGCATGTTCGATCGTAGAAAGCTACGTCTGAATACCCTGAAGACATGTCTGGCTGTGAATTTGTTTAGATAATCTGAAAACATTGGATGTACCAAAGCTGCCATCTTTTAGCAATATTATTGGCAATGATATTAGTGTACCTAGATAATGCATTTATGTGTGTTTATGGGTTTCTGTCATTCAAATAATGCATAAAGCACATCTTCCCAACGGATAATGTTTGATATCATTATGTGGCTTGTTTGTGTTCCTCAATTTGATAATTTTATACATTTTATATTGTTTCATCGAACTTGGTCATTTCAAAATTTTTTATTTACATTTTTTCAATCCATAGCGTTATATGTATAGGTCGTTTCGTAAAAAATGGAGTATTTTACTACATACTTTTTCAAAATAGCATAAAAATAGCATAAAAATAATTAAACTAATGGCTTTCAAATTTGTACTATTAGATAGTTTATGATACGTTATAAATAATATACTTGTTAAAATTATTCTAAGACATTTATAAAATAATCAATAGACC
>JAUYWI010065243.1:0-13941 GCA_034780595.1 Parotoplana pacifica
ATCAACTGCATGCATGATCATGTGCTTCTTATTCGTAGCTTTAAACAGCCAATTACAATACAGCAATGAAAATCCAGCGATATTAATGTTACATCAAGCCGATAACGAAATAGGGATAGTTTATTCGTATAATTGCAGCTGTCCTTAAGATTATGGCCACAGTTGTACATTGATGTTACTTCTAATTTATGGAATCTCCTCAAATAATGATATTCGCTAACATTACTTCTGCGCAATTAGTTTCCATTTTTGGACCTACTTTTTCATTTATAATTTGTTAGTATATTTAAGCGAGATCTTATTGTAATATGTACAATAGTTTTTGAAATGCTTTCATCTTTGGCTCATCTATTTTTATGAATGTGTTATAAATAACAAGAGCCAGTTTTATCCCTATTGAGATATTGGAGTTTAGTTCTTTTCGGACAAGCGTAAACCAATTTTATTCATAATAGCCATTTTAAGCGGAAACGCAGCATCCCAAATTCAGATAATGAATTAAAAATAAGAAGCCATTTAAAACAATTTTTTTTTTGATTTGGAAAATTTAGATTGTGCAACCAACTCTCTCTCCTGAATAATTGTTTTTTTATATGGTGCAACACTTGCTATTCTGCTAAAAATCAAAACACCAGATAATTATTAGAAAGAAAAATTTATTGTTAGGTACAATGTTCGTCAGGTCAAAATAAAAACTATTGAATACATGCCACAATGTCATTCAAATAACCAAAATAAATAAAAACAACCGTATAAGTATCGCCAACAAAATCGGAACCTTGGTATAGGAATCACAAATTATTAAGTCAAGCTAATGCCGAAAGATCAGTACATTTTTCTGTGTACCTACTTGAAAAGAATTTTTATGAAAAATAGTTAATTGCATTGTTTCTATTTAATTTAAAAATAATTTGCCATTAACAAAATATGCAATTCATGATTTAGCTAAAATTGTTATGCAATTAAATTTCTCATATTATAAATGTGTAAACATTATGGCACTGTCACTTTTAATCGAAATAAAGGTTTTGGAAATATGTTACTGACTTTACTTTGTTCGCAGGAATTTTCTCGAACAATAATGTACACCTGATTCCCATGTAGGTATTTAATACCTTTGATCAGAAAAGTCATCTACCGATTCTGTTAACTTACTTAGCTCAGTTTACTAAAAATGTCAATTCTTTGAACCGTTATCTTGTGTTTGGGGCATATAAAATGTCTGTTGGATTCACTAAAATGAGAGATCTGGCTTCATTACGAATTTTTGTCGAGGCTAAAAATAGGCATTACAATTTTCAAATAGCGCTCTGTTAGAAGCCAGGACATGTTACTTTGTGTTAGGGGTAGTTTTGTACCTTAGCAAATTCGGCATGTAAAACTGTGTTTAATCATTCAAGATCTGGCAGTTTTATAAAAAAATAAAGTACAAAATATTCACATTTGTTAGCGATAATCTAAATTTCAAACCGCGATTCTCACACACAATCTTTCCCACACATACATAAGCACATTCTGAAACAAATTTAATTTGTAGATATGGTGTAACTAATCTGGAGAAGGTCCAATGCCTAACATATTTGTACCATGTCCAGGTGTCAAACCGGGTTTCAATCGAGCATCAGATAGACTCATTTGTTTTATTTTTCTTTGAAATTGTAGATGAAACAGTGCGGTTGATCAATTTGGAATCTAGAAGAGCATTTGTTAGTTACGGCCGTGCTTCTCATATGAGGAAATCTTGAAAGCCAACGAACCGTCAACAAATGGAAAGCGCCATTTGTAGACGCGTTATCATAGGAGGCATCACATGGGGAGCCACAATGAATCAACACAATTTCTTTATTGAAAAAAATCCTTAGAATAACTTGTTCTAAATTATTTTCAACGAAAGCATTTTTGCAATCCATGTGCCTGAGACTAATATAACGATTGAGGAGCAGCTACTAAAATATCATGGAAATGTAAAACACAGCTATGCTATCATCTTGACAGCTCTAGAAAATAACCATATAGCCCGCATAGCAATTATCAAAGGAACAAATATATATCCAATCTGCTGAAATGAATGATTCGGTCCAGACCAAGCCTACAAATGTGACACACACCAATAAATAAAAGAATTTAGAGGCTTCGATAATCAGTAAGCTCCCGAATGTTAACCTTCATAAGCGCCAAAGATAATATCAAATGTTCATAAACAAAAAACAACAATAAAGTTATAAGCGGTCGAGTAAAGAAATCAATAAAATACTATCACTTGTTTATTTAATTGCTTCGTAGCTGTTGCGAGAAAAGAATTGAATACCAGAAGTGGTCATACTACAGTGCCCGAGAATGGAATAGCAAAAATAGTCAACTTTTGGAATGCAGCAGAGTCTGGTGTGGATCAAATCGATCGTATTTTGCATTAGTTTGAATTAAAGAAGAGATGTCGACGTTGGTTAAAAGCATTTCCCTCTAATCTTGTGGATGTTGCTCTTCTAATGAAAGCATTATCAGAGAAAGAGTTTCCGCCTCATAACTCTACAGTACTTATCCATCACAATTTCAACTGGACGAACAAGTGATCGACGCTCACGTCAAAATTAGAATAAGTTCATTAAATTTGTCATAATCCATTCAATATTGTTTGAAGCCATAGCGTTTGAAACCAAAGCGTATGAAGCATAAACACGAGAATCAGACAGACGGAAACCTGAGAGCAATTACAAATGCACTCGTGCAAACGACGGGAAAGGTAATCTGATATGTTCATTAAACAAATATTGTGTCTTAGTTGTTTGTATAATTTTTAATTAATTCAATATTCACCAAGACTGAATTATCTCTTTGACCATTATAATTGGTTTTGTTATATACATACAACTCATTTCAATATGTTAGGACCTACTCTATGCTCTAAATATAATAATGCATTACATTATTTTATAATTTGACTATTCAAACTTTAATTATAAGCTATTAAGCACGGATGGTTTACAGATGGGGTACAAAACAACTTCTAACATTTTTGTGACACAAGATAACGGCTAAGGAAAAGTGTTATACATATACCTACGTAGCAGAGGGGGTGGAGAGCAAGTTCTCACAAACAGGACGTTGCAGCATAATTGAAATAATATTCTTTCAGAGCCAGCATTGAGTCAATTAATTTATCAATTTATAACAATTAAATTTCACAGTATTTTTTATAAATTTAGTCCATAGTTATAAGGAAACATGCAACAGAGAAATTGTTTTAGTAATAGGATGTCCCGAAACAATTTCTAACCATAAATAGTGGGATGATAAAATACGGAACCATAAAGACACCATTTATGGAGCCACATCCTTTCGCCTTAGTGTAGCCCTACTGACCAATGTCACAAAATCATATTTATCACAAACTGGGGGCAAACAAGTTTGCGACAATTATATCTCGCAAAATCCATGTTCAAGTTGGACATTACACTCCGTCATAAAAAAACATTTATTTGCTATTCAATAAAATTAGAAATTTTTAAACGAACACCTTGGTGCTGGGTCTCTGTTATTTAGGCTTATTTCGTTAATACTCTCTCATTAATTTTTGTTTCATTAAACTGTATCAGTTCGCCCTAAACTAATCGATAATAGCATTACGTAATAAGAAAGTGAGGTCAGTGTATTCGATTTAATAATTTGTTTGCCGAACAGGGGGCCTGTACGTATGTCAAAACAAGGGTATTGCCTTTTATGTATAAATGTGAATTCTTTATGTATTTGATCCAATTGAACATGAGCTTTATTAATTATTCTTACAACGGAGCAACTATTTTCTTTACAAATCAATTGAGCCAAAAATATTCTATACTGGGTATGGTTAATTTTGTAACTAACAGTTTCAGGACAGTGTAGATACCTCAACACTGCCATGTGAAAAGCTAAGTAGGAAATACTAATTTATATTATTCTTGTCTTAGGAAACTTTTGAAATTAACAAATGTATCTTTATCGTGTCTGAGAGAATTTACACTCATAAATAAATATTCCATTAGAATAAGGAGTTTTGTTTGATAGTATCTATATAAAATGTGACTATCGATAGCTTTAAAACTTACACCAGTTAGTAATGTTTGTCATGCTAAAAACGTGTGCAAATTTCATGGAATTAAGTGTCTGGTTTTTCAACTATCAATGATTAAAAATGCTTTTCTTTCTCTCTTTTCTTTGTTTTCATCACAAAAGTTTCTCAAATTTAATTAATTGAGCAGATACGAATGTCCAAGAAAATCTAACAAACGGACGCCCATACACGAATAATATGTGATAATTTGTTTGTGGTTGGCATGCTACATTTCTGGTAAACTGTTGTAATTTTGTTTTATAACACGAAATACGTATTACTCATTTCCTGGTGATTGCTAGGATTGGTATATTAACAAAATTAAAAAGGGATTATTATAGTTGACATATTTATTTAAAACGGATAAAGTTTAGGACCATTATTGGTGACAAAGAAATAAGAGAGAGAAGAAACACTTTTAGAAAATTGGCTAACGTAAAGCATCTAGTTACAACACTAATTCATTTTGATTTCTCTGAATTTGGCACAAGTTGTCAACATTTTAACGCAAAATTGTTTGACCAAATTTGGTAATTCTGAATTCTAAGTGTACAAACTATAAGGACTAAATAGCAACCAATAAACAACCAATTATCTAACACTAAAGTCTTACACAATATATTCGATAATTTTATAGTGTCAAATTTCGTCATTTAAGTCATTGTTTCTACACTATTTTACACTATTATAACTAACAGTGTAAGGCAAAACAAACGAATTAAATAAAAATAGATTTCTGTTAAATGTGGGATCAATATAAAAGAAACATAATACAGTTTAGCGATTGAAAAAAATAAAATACAGTTTATATGATGACAAAAATAACACCACTATTGCCATTTCTGTGGCATGAACTCAAGTGATGGTCAGCTTCCTCAGTAATATCGGGCACCAAGCACCAATTAAAAGAAGATGGTACACACACAGGAAGAAAACAGCTATAAAATCGTTTTATTGAGTGCATTTGGATTAATATGGACCAGATACTGGGAAGTTTAACGAAAAGGGGCGATTTTGTATAAATTTGTTTCTAACTGCAATAATAAATAATCGATACATTTGATGGAGAACATTTGTCCTTTAGTTTTATTGATAGCAATCAGGTGACAGGTTGGCTATTAATGAATGTCCTGTCACAAAATGCGACCAATACAATTTTTCTTTCGGTACTTTGTAAAATAGTTAAAAGTTACTTAGCAATGAACAAACTATTCAGCCACAAAAACAAAATTGTATTTTTGAAAACAATAATCTGCTGTTCTTGTAAAGTTGGACGCATATGAACCAAACAATAGACACACTGGAAGATATGTAGGTAATTGGTGTGACAAATGGTGTGATTCTATTCACTGTTGCTTTAAAAAGCGATGGCTATTTTCAATGTGGCTGATTATGAACAAAGCTAAATATTTTCTTTGTTAAAACAGATATTTATCGGTTGGAGCAGTTGCACAATTGTAGAACGGTGGTCTTTCCCAAACTCTCCGATTTTCCCAAAAAAATGATTAAATTTATTTTTGTACATACCATCTTTGTCAAAAGGTCGTTTTGCTGAAAATCTTTTCATTTGCCATTGCCGCTGGTGAACATAAGACAAATATTTTCCAAAGATGACATTTAAATTGATTACAAATGAAAAATGTCAGTAGTGGAATATTTGGATGCTTCTGTTCCTCCTTATTAAAGATCTTTGAATATTTGAAACTAAATTACTGATTCGAGGAAAGCACGAAATTTGGCATAAATCTAACTTTGGATTGGGAAGAGATCAAAACAAGCCTTTCATTAAGGGGTCAACAACACACTTAGATGACGTAACCATTTGTAAGTTATCGAAGTTCATATGACGATATCAAAAGCTGTTTTTGAAACGAAATATAGAAAATAAGTTGGTTTTCTAGACAAATACCTTTCTTATAGCTCTATTTAAAAAATAAACTCAAAAATGAAACTTCATATTGTTTAACAAATAAATATTTCATTGTGCATTATTGCATCTTTAGTTGAAACGTTTAATTCTATGAACAATCTCACTATGTACAATGAGGGGAACCAAACTTTACCAACTATTATCAATGTATCGATTGGATTTATTTTGAAGGTCATTAGAGGTCATATGATCAAACAAATACTTAGTGGACTATAAATGCAACAGAATAATTTTCGTCTATATAAATGTATTTTGAAAGCAGAAGATATAAAACCTGATGCATCACTTGAAAACTAAAATAAATTTGTTCTTTATATATAAACGTCCTTTGAACGTATCGCTACACTTTATGTATCATTTGCAACTCTGTATTTCTAACAGTTCATTGCTAGTGCTGCTCTACTCTCTATCTATCTCTCCCTTTCTTTCTCTCTGTATCTTTGGCACCGAGAAAGGTAGTTGATCTGAAGATGACAAAGCGTGTTCAGGATTCTAAACACTGGTTTACCTTGAAAGGTGTGGGCCCGGTGAAGGCTGTACCCGGGACAGTTAAACAAGATGTCTGTCCTAGTCTTATTGGAGTCCGGCCAATGAGGGTAGGAATGAAAAATGCTTTTACTGATGATGTACAAAATAAGTTGCCGACATGAAACTAGAAAAAAATTGAGTGAAAGAAAATAATCATTTACACAGACAATGCTGTCATTGCTACTGTCATCAATTTATTTTTGTTGGCAATAGTTTCTATGGCTTTAAAATGTGTCGTATTCAAGTTATGGTCACATTGATAGTTGTTAGCCGATGTTTTATGCTAAATTTGGTGCTTTCCGCCAACGGAATCATAACTTTTTTGGGTGAGTGTACATAAGGTGGTATAATTAACACAAATAAAGCATCATTTCCATACTGACTAAAATAGAATTTATGAGAATCTAGAGCAGGAATGTCATTGTCAGATAAACAAAATATTTCAGAGATGAACAAAATACTAAATATATTCTTTTATAGCAAATTTGCATATTTATTGTCAACAAGTTTCGGCCTGACGTAAAGCATTTTAAAGACAATTGATAAAGTAAACTCATTTTAAATCAATCGGCAAAGAATTAAAACAATATTTACAAAGAACAAACACAAGGAGTAAATTAAACGAAAAGCAAATTTTAAAATATAATTGAAAAGATTAAATTAATTTTAAGAATAACAAAGCACCAGTATTAGCTAAATAAGTATTCGATTGCCAGCATAATTGTTAAAAATAGCTTTATAAGTATGGCTTCTGAAATCTGTGTTGATATTCCTCGTCAATGTTGATAATCTTTTAAAGTGAGAAGATAGACCATTTAGACGACAAATAATTTTTGTTCACTGATTGGTCCTGGTTTTCACGTTCTGCAATTCTCAGATCAGGTATCGTACCAACACCACCCCGTTGACAAGTGAATTTATAAACAACACAACCATGGATATATGCAGGGACGGTATCCCGGGACAAAAAATAATTATAAACTTTTATTGTACGAAAACTAAATTGTTGTACTTTTTAGATTTTTGAGCATTGTTTGAAATTGTTTTCACTAACCTACGCGTGATTGATTACCAAATAGTTAAGACTGAAATAACATAACGAACAATGTTTAGTAACGAGGAAGTATTTGATGTAATAATAAAGGAATTTATTAGAATAACGGCTAGCTATGAAAACTGATGTTCACTAACATTTTCAGCTAATATTCATGCCTAACATGGAAGTGGAATGATTGATTTCATTTTCCCAAGTGATTTTAATGTTTTGACGGAGGGAGTTTATTTAACCGACAAATCTATTGAATGACTTTTGATTTAACAATTAAATAAGAGTAGGCAATGGACCAATTACTGATCTATCTGCTCAATAAAAAGTGTTACCAATAGTCAAGAAGCCATAATAAATAAAGATGTAACAGTGATGCCATCTGAATATGTATTTGGTTAACACATAATTTAGTTTAATTTTTTGTGTTTCTGTGCTTTCTTTGTAAATATGTTTTTTGGCGAAACCTTTTTACAATAAATACTTTATTCATCTGTAAAAACAATTAAATCTTTTTACTTTTTTTGTTTCAATTGATTGTTTATATTTTAAGAACCAAAAAAATGGATTAAATTTAGAGAATCATATTTACAATAGAAATATAAAAAGCAGGAAGTTTTTTATACAGCCATGTTTATTCATAAAATAGTGACTAGTTTCGTAGAATCACTTTTCATCATCAGACTAAAATGTGTTACACTTTCTTTAATTATGTGAAATTAAAACAATAATAATTCATTAATATATTACAATATTAAATTAAACGAAGAAGAATTAACAGAAAGTTAGTTAAACACCTTCAACCAAAAACTAGTTTCATAGTTGAACAATGATCTATTCAATGAGGGATTAATTTGTTTAATATACATAAATATCTTCTTTAGAAGATACATAAAAATTGAAAAGTTGAGTACTACTAGCACATTTTTCACAACTGCCATATGTTCAGCTATTGGTCTTAAACGATTGTGTTCCTTCCTTGATTCCTGTAGCTAAATGTCGACGAGTTTGCTGAGTTTGTTTTGAATAGCAGTTATGCTCCTCTTTTTTTATATACAAACATCTTACAAAGTTATTACTATTTCTTACTTCAGGTGTATTTATGTCCCACCTTAGCTATTAAAATTTAAAAAAACAAATTAAAACATTGTTAACAAAATAAATATACCAATCAATATATCCTTCAAAACAACAAAGATTGTTCAATGTTGTCTTGGAAAGATAACACCACTGCAATTCTCAAAGCTAATGATGACGACAAACACTCTATTCTTGATGATAAAGATTGCTCCTAGATTTAGCTACAAGAATGAAAAAGCACAATCGTTTGGGTGCAATATGTGGCAATTTAGGGAAGTGTGAAAATGGTACTCAACTTTTGGAACAATTTAAGATCATTGACAGAAATAAGAAGCTATTTATATAAAACAAGAATATATTATTGTACAACTGTGAAACTAGTTATTGTTTGAAGTTGTTTAATTGTCTGTTATTATATCATCGTTTAATTTATTATGGTAACTGTTTAATTGGTTTATTATTATTATTCTAATTAATGTGAACATAACTAATTTAAGTTAGACTATATAAAGTGATTTCACGAAACCAGTTCCTTTTTATGTATAAAACCTGCCTGCCTATTTATGGTATTTCTCATTTAAATGCGATTCTCTAAAAGAAAAAGGAGAGTTAGAGAGTATCATTTCTTTGGTTCAGGAGTAGTTGTTACCTCTGCAAAAAATAACAAAATAATATGTATAGATATTAGAATTCTTGTTTGGAAACGGTGAACCATTATTTTTATGGAGAAAAAATGAATTAATGATTTTATTTTAACCAGATATCCTGAATGTTAAATATGTATTTGTCCCCCCTCATTAATCCGTAAATCACCACACTGAGATGCCAATATAAATTATAATACAGATGGACAAAAAAAATACTAAGCAAAGAAATAAATTAAAAATAGATTATAAAGAGCAGGAAATATTTAATACAGCTACGTTTATTCATAAAATAGTGACTAGTTTAATAAAATCGCTTTTCATCATCGGAATAAAGTTTGTTATGCTTTCATTAATTATGTAAAATTAAAATCATTACATATATTTTAACAATTGTCAAATAGTCACACAACATTCTATCACTTATAACACTTATAACACTTATATCACTTATATATCACTTATATCACTTATAACACTTTTCCAGAATAATACATATTTTAATCAAGCGATTTAGTAATACTAGTTCCGGTAGACTTACAAAAACCTGCTCTAATGTAGATGTTCCTAATAATATTTCTTATAATAACCACCATTATACTTGGTTTTATGTGATACATTAATTTTCCAAACAACCGTGGCCATTAAAAATCCAATATAAGAAATATATATATATAAATTGTTAATATAAAAGTAAAGATTTTGATTTCTATTCAACTAGTGCTATTTTGAATATTAGCTAGATTAAAAGAAAAGTGATCGCCATTAAGCTAGTGAAAGAAACATAAAGTAGAAGCAAAGAAAAAGCCGCCACCAATATAAATCTTTCAATCTGGTATACAAAGATATATGGGGGAACAAAAGAATCATTAGCATGTTGTAGCCGCTTGGATACATTCAGCTATTATCAAAAAATTGACCTGAAAGAGTGCAAAACTCAGGGAATATCTCACCAAGATTCGTAAAGCCAATGACACAATGTGTGCAGGTTGTGAGGAAGAAGACGCTGAATACATGATGCTGAGGTACCAAAATGGGATTGGTCAGAAGAAGAGAAAGAACAAGATGTAGCATGAAGAATAGATGAGACCATTTGCGTTAATGTCTGTTTCTTCATTTTCCTTCATGGAGAATTACGGCCAACCTGAACGAGAGGGACTTTCACCAATGGCTTTATAGAATTGCATATTGTCAAGCACAATTGTCGTTTTCATTGACAAAATGCTCTCTCAGAAGCTGACCCCAGTCCAAGAACATTAAAATACAATTTGTAGTCGAAGATTATCAAGATGTAAAGCAACTCCATTCTAAATTAGATAATAGGGGGAAAACAATTAATTGTAAAAAAAGAAATCATGGACAATGTCATTAAAATATGAATGGATCACTAATATGGAAAATCAAAGCACCAAATGAACGGAAACACTGTACATTTGATTTGGTATTCCAACGTAATAAAGTGCAGTTAATTTAATTGTCAGATAAAAAAGAAAGGAAAGGCAATGATTGTAACCTGATTTGGTGCTATCATGTCTGTCAATGAATGCCCCATCTAACGAACATCGCATTCTGTTCCAGAATGTATCAACCGATGAGGAGCTAATGGGGATTGATAATATTATTAAAGTTAGATCTTCCAAAACTAATTCTTATAATAATAAGCTGAAAATTAAAAATGGTTAGCTCTGATTTTGAAGTACCTACTAAGTACATTTGGATAAACAAAAGTAGAGCTAAAAAAGTGGGGAATGCATAGTTTAAGAAATCAATGAAGTGGCCAATAACCTTGCTAGCACTTAAACCGAATGACAAACCCTCTACTGTACTTATGAACTAAGTTTGGTAGAAGGCTAATTTGACTGAATTTTTTTCCTGATGGGAAGCTTGCGTTGTCGCACAATTGAGTAAATTCTAAATAAATAATACGATTTCACTTTGTTTTTCTTTAAAAAATGATCTTAAATGTCACAGAAATTATTATTATTAGCCAAAAATGTGTTAGTTCACTGCCTAAAATGATTAAAAGTCTGTTAGCTGAAATGATAAAATACGCTCACAGCTTTATATTTAATAAATATTTCCATGAGTTATCTACATACATCTTAATTATAACTGTTTTTTGATGAAAGCTTTTGTCGTTATAATAATGTGTCGAATGGTTGTTTTAGATATCAATTCTCTGATGCATGTTACTTTTAAAAACTGTATTCATTTTATTCTATTTTGTGTTTTGTCTTGTAGGATTTTTATCTGTAACACAAATATGAAATGAGGGCATTGCTAAGTCAGTTAAATAAAGTAAACAAGAAGTTAGCACAAGTATGTTTTTTTATAAATCAAAGACTTTACACACTTTGAGTATATTTCAATTATTTTATGGTGTGTGCTAACTGACACTTGTTTGCCAGTTTTGGTTAATAATAATAATATCACATTTTGTATGTTTTTGACGTCATGGTAAGGTATAAATCTATTTTATATTCAAAATAAAGCAAAAGGAAATATATCAGTTTGTAAATTAAACCTAAAACAAATATAATAATTTGTCAGATGTATTAGATATATGAATGATAGGCTGTTGCGTTTGGTATTGCGGTTATATTCTAAATCAAACATAAAGACCAAATTGATAGATCTTCTCATGGACCACAACATTCCATCATACATCCTTTCATGGTCCCCAACATTCCATGATAGATCATCTCATGGTCCACAACATTCCATCATACATCCTTTCATGGTCCACATGATTCCATCATACATCCTTTCATGGTCCACAACATTCCAGATATGTCCTAAAATTAACAATAACATCCCTTTTGCCAAATAATATTGTTAAATTGATAATAAACCTACTTGGACAAGGACAATATTTGACAATTTTCCCTTCACCAGGACAGTCGCCGGTTTGGCCATTTTTGCACCTTCTTGTAAAGGTCATACCTTTTTTACCACAGGGATCGGCAATACCTTGACAATCATTTTTAATTTTCCATTCGGTCCAATAAGGCGCTAAAATAATTGAGTAGAGAAGAAAAAGCTGCTGTAGGTAGAAATTAAAGATATCTAATTTGTACTGGACAGATTTGTTTTTTGTGTTCTAGAGGTCCAATTGTCTAACAAAATCAGTATTCCAGACGATGTATATGTAGGCAATTTAGATGGGAAGAATATCTTAAAAAGAGATAGTTAGAACTCCAAATTAAATTCTTACAATCAATATATGACAATTAAAAATGATTGTGCCCAATTTATTAGGTTGGTATGGCTCTGAAGATCTGGTACCTACTAAGTACATCTGGATAAATAAACGAAAAACATTTATATCCAACAAAGTTAAGAAAACAACGAATATTAGTAGCTAATAACTGCCATCGGACTTTTGACAAATCATAAACCGTTATAGTTAGTTTAATTCTATCCATATTAGAAGGGATACAATCCTCTCTCATTTTAGATGTCGTTGTAGGAATACAGCAGTTACCTCAAAGATATTAAAGATACTTCAATTTCTTTGTCTTTCACTCTTCAGTACCTCATGTAAGCGGACAAACATTGACTTATGTAAGAACAAAATTACAGTTAATTCTAAAAGTTAGTTTATAGTTAGTTGCCTTAGTCAAAAACAAGAGGGCAAAAACAATGTCTTTCTAAGAATATATTTAAAGAGCAAAAAAGAACGGAAAGAGAATTAACTGTTTATTTTAGTACAGATAAAACAGAACAAGAAAACTGTAATTGTAACATGAATTGGCGCAATAAAAACCGCCTCTTCTTTTTTATTAATTTTCATAACAATTATAACAAATTGTTTATTGTCATCTTCAATATTTAGTTATTCCTTTAATCCTTTGTTGTCACAAGAAGGGTGTACACTGCCCTTGCCAATTTTTAAATTTCTCAAAAACAATGCAACAGATTTGATAAAAGTTGGTTTCATAAGTAAATTCTCTTACGGATGTTATGACAAATTTTATGTGTGATCCCACAAACACCCCCATTTCACGTGACAGACCCCTGAAAATAGGATTTTGAGCCTAAATGGTAAATAAATGTACTTTTTCGAAAATTTTCTTGAAACTAAAATAGATAAAATTATATCTTTCTTGAACAACATGTTAGTGAATATTCCTATTTGATGAGGCCTAACATGGTCAAAACAGTTGTCCTAGGCTAAATAAAATAGGTATACCTGTTTTCTGGAATACTTTGGTTATTTCTGAAACAAATTAAAAATCTTTTTTACGTTTGGTTTACATTTTTCAATTTATCGTTTACATTTTATAAAATAAGAAAATGGAGTAAATTTAGAGAATATAAAGAAACTATAAAGAGCAGGAAATATTTTATACAGCTACGTTAATTCATAAAATAGTGACTTGTTTAATAAAATCGCTTTTCATCATCAGAATAAAGTTTGTTATGCTTTCATTAATTATGTAAAATTAAAATCATTACATATATTTTAATATTTGTCAAATAGTCACACAACATTTTATCACTTGTAATACTTACTTTGCCAGAATAATACATATTTTAATCAAGCGATATAGTAATACTAGTTCCGGTAGACTTACAAAAACCTGCTCTAATGTAGATGTTCCTAATAATATTTCTTATAATAACC
>JAUYWI010065254.1:0-15198 GCA_034780595.1 Parotoplana pacifica
AAAAAGGTCTTAAAATTAATTATGAGAAGACAAAATATATGACTACCTCAAGCACTGAATCAAAAATTGAGATCAATAGACACACCATCAACAGAGTGAGCAAATTCAAGTACCTTTGGTCTACCCTAAATGAAACAGCCACCCCAGGTGACGAAGTCATTCTGCGTATCCAATCGGCATGGGAAAGCTGGCGCAACCTCTCTGGGGCTATAGCAGACAAGAAGATTCCTGCAAAATTTCTTTCTAAAGAACAGAAACTGTTTCATGGGTTGTTAAAAAAGTCTTTTCAAAATTGGCACATCTCTTTGCAACCAAAAGTAATGTAAAACATCAATTTAATAATGTGTCTAAATTAACTGGCGCTGCATGGTATTATAATTTTGTGAAAATAAATCCAACATTTAGTGTTCAAAATCCGCAACTAACAACTTTACACAGAGTAAATGGATTCAACAGGAAAGATGTAAGACTTTTCTTTGAAAACCTCACACAAGTACAAAAGATCTATACCAATTCACTGCCGATAGAGTATTTTTATGTTAATGAATTTGATTTATCAGGCGTTCAAACTCCGCAAAAAATTCTATCTGGAAAGAATGAACATTCAGCTGGTCAAATTGTTAGTGGTGAACAAGGTCAGCTCACTACCATAATATATGCGATGTGTGCCTCTGTTTTACATTCCTCCATTTATAGTTTTTACTCAAATGCGTATGAATGGTTAAAACATTTTGTTCACCATACACACTATTCTACTAATAATAAAACTCTGCTACTAATGGACAATCACGATAGCCATATCAGGATTGAAAACCATGATTTTTGTCGTCGGAATGGAATTATTGTTTTCACTTTGATGCCGTACAAACTGCAGCCTTTGGATGTCACATTTTACTCTTCACTTAAAAGAGATTACAACCGAAAATTTGACATCTTTATGACTTCAAACGCGGGGAAGAGAGTCACTCAATATGACATTGCTGGATTATTTAACAAAGCCTACAAGTAAGTTGCCAACATTAAAAAGGTTGTAAAAGGATTTCCCCTCTTCAGCCAAATATTTTCAATGACAAGGATTTCATTGCCTTAGATATGTTAAAACCAAAAACAATTGAAGTTGTGAACATAACACTTCCTGTTACTACCTTCTGAGCACTACCTTATACTACCGGCTTGATTTCAATAAAAAAATTCTCCACTCCCAAGACATCCTAATAATGCTCAATGGTCAACGAAGGCACATCACCATCCACTAGAATAGGTCTTAATCGCCATTTAATTGAGAGAGAATGCTTTTGTATTATTTGTGAGGAATTATCCAATCACTTAAAAAGTGGCGGAAATGGATTCAGTGTCTACAATGTCAATTGGGGGAACATACCCTGTTTGTCGATCCCGATTATGTTCAAATTTCATCTGTGACATTTGTATTTGAAAGTTAATTAATGTGGTCGTAATTACCAAAACGTTTTTTCAAACTTTTTAGACAAATCTGTTTTATACAAAATTTTATAGTATACATAATATACATACAAGTTAATGCTTATTTTTTGTTATACTTTTAGTTAAAATTGCTATTTTATTTTATTGATTACAGTTTTGTACCATATTATAATATCTTTTAATCCTAATATAAAATAGTTTTGACTCATAGTACATTAATATCATCTAATATTGTTGTATTTATGTTTATACATAATTACTATTATATACCCTACATTTTTAAATTATTTGAATTATATTTTTTGTGTTACTTTAAAATTTTAATCTGCTATACTGTTTTATATTTTATTAAAAAAATTAAATTATAACAACATTTGTAGAACATATTGTTCTAAATAATATACCTGATTGCGTTAACATTTTGACTTTGCATAATTATTTATTGAAAGGAATCAAAATGAAACACTTTTTAAAAAATTTCCAAATAATCTGAAAATAAAATATATTTTATTTAGCAGAACTACTTAATTGAAAATATTAGCCTAGATCTTTGACTTATAGAAACCGTGTGAAAGGTTTAAAAATATGATCAGTAATTTTATCGATTTAAAATTTATAGTACAAAATGATTAAAAAAATAATTTATTAAGTTTAAATAGATGCCGAAATGTATGTGTGTTGGTTGTATACTTGATTTTGTGGCCAGCCACACCCTATCGGCAAGTTGTATGAAAAAAAAGAATAATCTCAAGGGTTACTTTGTTATACATCAATTTAGTTACTACATTTAAAACCATTAAGTGATTATAGAGAATTGTTTTGTTAAATCGAAAGGAAAGTTTGACTTCTGTTAATTAACTGGGTAAGAATTTGACAGATAAGAGATTGGACAAAATGTTTTAAAGTCACTTTAAAAGAAATTGATAAGGTGCGAACTAAGTGGTCGATGACGTCATCAGTTCCTGAAAAAATGAATTTGACAGAATAATTTAATAGCTGTAACCAAACACAAATCTAAAAGTTAGAAAAATTTATTATTAGTGATTTTAAGTTTTTTTAGAAGTTGTCTAGTTGTGAGGAAATACTGCAGGTGCAGCATAATTGCTGTGGTATAAGCAGGGAAATATGTATTCCTATCCATATTTTTATAGGATGAAAAAATGTTTCATAGTTCAGGGCGTGTAGGTTTATATTTTTAGCGTTCTATGAAAAAAACTGGTCTAAAATTTAATCCTATATAAAATGTTATAACAAAACCTCGTATATAAAAAAATCGTAAATATATTCTCATACTTAAATAATTTATCGTAATCGTAAATACAAAATCTCGTGCCTTTACAAAAAATCCTATATATCGTAATTAGAAAAATTGTATATAATTTTCTCGTAATAATCGTTAATATAAATTATTGTAACTAATTTTATCATGTATATATATCATGTATATAAATATAACAAATTGTAATTAATTTGATCGTATTACGGGTATATATACAAATCACAATTAATTTTATAATGCATATACATTTGTTTGTTAACAAATAAAAATTCAGATTTTTAATTTCTGGTTTGAAAATGATAATATACCTATCGAACTAATTTGTTGTGTACAAAACACGCAGAATACGATAAATAACTTAAAAAAATAATGTATACCATATACAGTGCTATTTTTTATGAAATTTAAAAATGAGCACTATTTATTCCAAGAATATATTGTTATAGCACATGTAATATACATTATATACTTTTACATACAACAATTATAACACATAAGAATGTAATTAATATGGGTGAAATATTGTGGCCAACCTTTTGCCTTTATAACACAATTAATGTTTCTCTTCATATTGGTTTACTGTTTTCTCACGCAAATACAAATATCCAATACTCCTAGTACTGAATAAACCACACATCAGAAGGACGATAGGAAGCTTAACAGTTTGCATTACACAAAATCTTTTACCGATACAAATCGTCGTATTTTTATGCACGTATCCGAAATTAACGTCTTTTCCCAAAATTGCTGAGGATGGTTACGATGATTCTTGTACTATTGAAGTCGTTTGAGCCTTTAATGTTTTGTGATCAAAAGCTTTTTAACTTTCATTCTTGACATTAGACCAAGTTTTAAGAGTCTTCTTCGAACTGTAGTTGGATCAACATTCACACTACTTGATTCTTAGCATTCATTACATGGTTCTTTTGATGTAGCCTTACGAATTTTTAAGCAGAGTCGTTGTATTACCCAATCATCTTTTTCAGTCGATTTTTTGACACCTTTTCAATTTTTGCTTTTGTTTGCTCTAGATTTAAGATGTTTGCAAACAGATATACGAGATAACCTTAATTGTTTAAATATTTCTTTTTGGAATATTCTCCTTTGATTAGGAACTGCAATGCAAGCTTTTGTTCCTTTAGATATGTCTTGTTTGGACCTATTTTGGTGTTCAGTATACTGAAAAATAGCTAATGTGCAATATAATATGTTTGATGAAATTCCAGGAAAAATGTGATCATCTTCCTTAAATATATCTTTATATATTATTATTGAAGCTCATCATCATCATCAGGTTCCTGCTCGATCCGAGCATTGGAGATCATGATTCGCCAAATATTTTAATCCATAGTCATCCTTATCACCTCGACATCTCTCTTTTCTGAATGAATCCATTGCTTCAGACTACTAAGAAAGTTCTCACGAGGTCCACCTCTACCCCTCTCACAGCCAATGTCTCAATTCCACCTTTTCTCATGACATATCCAAAAAACATGCTTGTCTTGTTCCTATAGTATAAATCAGCGATGAAGATAGATCTCGACAAGTTCTCCGGGATATGTCCGGTGACATAGATTTTCTTCACAATCTGTGTGATCTTCTCAATTCCATATTCATTCAAAGCTCTGATCATTTCTATGACAATCCTTCATGACCCGATTGACTTGCCTATTTTTGTCTGACGTATAGCTGCTGCCGTTTCAGATTTCAGGATGGGAGAACTATCATCCATGTTTTTCCAGATTGTAGGTTTCTATCTGAAAAGTTCCTCAATGTACTCTGACCGTCTTGCTGAAATGATTTGCACCTCCATAAGAATTGTGACATCACGGCCAAGATGATTTTCGCATTTGTTAACTCGTTTATCTACTTGTACATACATCGTTGCTTTGTCAATATGTTGGTATTGATCTTCCAAACAATGCTTAATTTGCTTCTCTACATTCCTTCTTTACTTACTTCATTGTTTCCTTTAACTAGACGTCTTTGCTCCATTCGTTCAAAAATGTCATTTGTAATCCATTTCTGTCTGACCGTGCTTTTTGGCACTATTTCCTGAGCCATTTTAGGGTCTCATGTTGCACTCAATTCCCAAACATCAATATTTCTAAAACGCTTCTTACCTATGCTCAACAATTTGCTTACAAAATTTAATTATTTGTAAAACAATGTTTGCCAATTTTGGTCATATTTGATTTTTTTAGTGGGCCGCTATATATGTTACTTTAAGAGGGACAGACTTTTAGCATGTTTCAAAAACTCTACATAATCTTCTTATACACGGATTCCAAATCTCATGCCAATCAGTTTTGCTATATTTTGGTAATCTACAAAAAACTTTAGAGAAATTCATCAACCCCCTCCGGGGATGACAAGTTATAAATTCATTTTGAATATTAGGTACCTCATTTTCAGTTTACTGTATTATAAATTAACGTAGGCGGTCAACATCAATCATTATATAAATACCATTTCATGAAGCTATTTATTCACTTTAATTGGGTATCCATATTTCTAAAGAGATATTTAGTACAATTTGATATTAAAAAGTACCTAACATCTGTAAAATAAATAAACGGTAAACGCTTATTGGACGACATATCTTTTGCTATTCGTCGCCATATTATTGAGGTGGTTTATGTCGATTATTCCAGGTTTAAATAGCTATAAATGAAATATCAAAATTCATTATAAACTATAACATGATTAATGCAAGACACTTGTTTTGATCAATTATTTGTTCCAAAATTAAAACCGCATTTATCTATTGTCTGGTTGTCAACGTCTTTACATGTCAAACTTGATCAGGATGTGATAACAAACACAAAGAGATAGCTGACTTATTGTTTTAGTAAATCATAGTTTATTTCCCAATACCTGGCTGCAACAATTAATAAATTTACTGCTTCATAATAGTGTTTTTTGATCATTCTGTGGATTGTTTTAATTTATCGAAATGGGAGGTGGAAAATCAAAGTTGATATCTACCGAAGAAGAAAATGAATTGGTGCAGCGTACCCATTTTACAAAGAAACAGATCAGGAAATGGCACTTGGGCTTTATGGTAAGTTTCAACCGACTATTTTTCTTTACTAATCTTTGTTTAACACAACATATGTATTATAAATTTGAGTTATGAAATCAAATTTCTTTGAATAATAGGTAGCTATATACAGGTAACAAAACAAACGCCAAATTGAAAATATAATGTCAAACCAACTTCCTATTAGATAGGTATTTATTCAAGATAGCCTTTGATCTTTTGATATATAAAAAAGGTAATTAATATTGACGGAAAATAATTTTCTTGTTACAACATTTATTTCAATAAATAGTTCAGTCAAGCAGAAAATGTGTTTACTAAAACATTGATGGATACCTAATATTTATTGACTATCTTTGATAGATTGTCAATATCATCTAACTGCTTTATTATTCCAACTACCTACCATGAAATATAGGGAATAATTTATTTAAAAAGTCAATGAATTCTTCTGATTTATTATGCGTTGTAAAACAATGATGCGAAATAAAAGTGAATTTCATTAACAAAGGTATTTTTGTGGCGTTCACTCTGTCAGAAGTAGGTAAGCATGAAATGGTTTAGCCACGTCGTCTATAAAAAATTATAGATTTTTAGTCACGGTAGTAGGTAATTAATGTGATATGAAAATGGATCTGACGTGTTTATCGCGTGACAGTATTAAGTTTGTTAAAATTACCTACAAGAAAGTTTATGTCTATCTAATCAATAACATACCTAGGCTAATAGAAAATAATTGAAAATATAAACATTGTGGAAATTAATTTCAATTGTTTGTTTGTTGTAGCTGCTTCACCCCGTGTCGAACTGTCGATGATATACGTTGATCTAGTCGACTAATATCCCAAGGAAGCGAATAATGTTTTCTCCATCCATTTTTCTGGATTCATGTTTAGACTTCTAAAATATCATACCTATGCGTTTATAGTTCCATTTGTCACATGTCAGAATTACTGGTTTGACCGTCTCATTCCCATTTCTAAATTCTTCCTATCTTGTATCTGTATGATTTTTTCTAATTTTGTGTGTTCAGTTCTTAGTTGTGCTAATACTTTCTTGTCATGATCTTTTCTTGCAATCTTTTCCTTTGTTTTTCCATGATCACAATATGGGTGATGGCATATTTTTCCCCAACTTTCTTTAATTGTCTTCTTCATGCGGTATATAGCTATTTTAAGAGTTATGGGTATTTTTTGGCTCATATTCGTTGCCTCCTTAGCTTTTTCATTTCCCTTTGTTCCCATATGACTGGATATCCACTGTATATGAATTAATGTATTTGGTTTTGTATGTATGATGTTCATGCATCTCCATATATTGTCTCCAGTGTGTTCGGTTGTGTGTGTGGTCCCTTTTTAGCTGCTGTATTGCGCTTTTGCTGTCCGTGAGAATAAGGATCTTTTCTCCTAAAACATTTAGATATGTATTCTAAGGCTTTTTCTATTGCATTCATTTCTGCCTGAAAGCGTTGATAATATTTTTAGACAGTTTGGAAAGTTCTATTTTATCTTTAGTCTTTGAATTTTTTAGTTCAATTGGAATACCACTGCCTCCTTTGCATTGATCTTCTCCTACTAAGCCATCTGTCTAAATAACCATATTAACATTTTCAATATTTATTTCTTCAAAGTTAACTGAGGAAACACTCAAATGAGTGTTTCCTCAGTTAACTTCTTCATTTTTTTGGATCGTCTGATTTTGTCAATTCTTCATTCAAGTTTGTAGAAAAAATGGTTTGTGGTATCAGGACCGCGGAGCCGGCGGTGGTTTCAGCTCCCACCCCCTTATTTGTAAAATTAAACCCTAATAAATGGATATTAAAATTGCTTAAAGTACAATTCATCAATTAATTTTCTATAGGTCGCAATAATTCCCTACCGTATTTTAAACGCCTTACCTCTGAAAGTGAACATTAAGCATTTATTTATGCAAATTTGTTTTAATGCGTTATTTATTTTGTTTGTTTACATTTAGAACAAGACAAACATTACATAAATATGCTTACAAAGACCTACAATAAATATACTGAACAGTAACTTTTTAGCATTACATATTTTATTTTAAAGAACAAAACAATTATTGTACCTATTACTATTCTTTTGTACATATTTATATTTAGTACCTACATCTTTTTATTGTATTTTTTTATCTTTTTATTGTATTTATAACCTTATTTAGGAGTGCTGATACAAAAGCAATACTCCAAATAAATCTAATCTAATCTAATCTAATTTAGATACTTTCGATTTCATAGAGTAAACTGTGCAGTCGCATACTGAATTTCTAAGTTCTCAACCAATTTGACGGGATTTTCCAGTTGGAAGAAGGCAATACAACATTTCAAGGAACATCATAAATCAGAATACCACATAATAGCTGTCAAAAATAAGAAATTCAGATAAATAACGCAACAATTTTGAGAAAACTTGAATGAAGTATGTAAGACAACCATGGCTGCAAATCGTCACTGTCTACTCAAGATCTTCGAAATACTATAATATTTAGCGCAACAAGGCATAGCCATACAAGGAGATACAGATAGGCAATCAAACTCCCTCAGTTTGCTCCTATTAAGATGTAAAGGGGTGATCAATGGCTTCAGAGAGCCTGTAATACGTATTTAAGTGCTGACATCCAGAACTAAATGTGTAGACTTATGGCTCATTCAGTAGTCCGAGATGTCATTCCTATATGGGAAACGCTTCCTTTTCTATTATTGGGGATGAATATACCGAATTTCTAATAAAGAGCAGATGACAATATTTATCCTCTGGATCGATGAATAATTGAATTCGCACAAAGTCCTTTTATGTTTCAACAATATATCAAGTATTAAATCACAAAGTATAGTGTTAACAATAAAAAACGCATTAATCAGAATTCAGCTGTCTTTATCTAATTGCCGCCGTCTGTGTTATGATGGTGCGAGTATCATGCAAGGCCATATATCAGGAGTCGGAAAGTGTCTAATGGACGAACAGCCCAAAGCACTTATCACCCAATGTCATGCACACTCCCTTAGTCTATGTGTGAAAGTAGCAATATAGTATGCAAAATTATTTCTAAAGAAATCATCACGTCAAAGGAAATTGTAACACTTATTAAGTATTCTCCTAAATGTGAAAACATGTTTGGCGAAATCAAGGAAAATATTGAAGAAAAGGCTTCCAGTGGTGGGGCACGGAATCTAATTGCTACGTGATGGACCACCAGGGCCAAGTGCCTGAAGCGAATATTGGACAACTACGAATTGCTGATAATAACATGTGATGAATGTGCTCGAGGTCGCATCGTGGGATGTCAGGCCCAAATAAACACATTTTGGTATTTCTTCAGTTTGCATTTGGAGCACCTTTTATTTTCTTACACCGATAATTTGTCGAAAGCCCTACAAGGAATAAAAATGGCAGCAACTGATACACAACGTATGGCCAATCTGAACAAACAAGTTCTGGAACAGATGAAGCCTTCTTTTTATTTTATCAGATGGTTGTCTGGAAAGCACAAACTCACGAATCCATTGGTGAACAAACTTTGCCGCGTAAAAAAACGAGCTCCCATAAGATTCGAAAATGGGTCAAGTAAAGGGACACATCCCGACAGCATTGAAGACCTCTTTTGCCGAATAGATTTTGAAGCGATTGATATCATGACGTCATGTATCACGTCATATTTCCACCAAAAGAGTTTTGTGACGTATGCTACCATGGAGTCAATTCTGGTAAAAGCGGCTAATTCAGAACCTTTTGATACAGAGAAACAACCTATAATGATGATCTCGACTTGAAAAACTGGCTATTCAACTTCTAATGTTCCGTATCATGATGGCAGAAACTCTTGTCCGATGTTTCAATGATATTCTCAAAGCAATGCTGATCATGGTCAACCCAGCGACATCTTTAGCAAGACGATTAAAATCTTGGCTGCGCAATCAAATGAGTCAGGAGTAATTTAACAACATGGCAATTCTGCATTGGCACAAGGTCCCGTCAGCTAAGATATCTCTTAAATCTGTTGCTCAACAATTAGCTAATTGCAATGACAAAAGGCGGAAATGTTTTGGTCACTTTGTCTAAATTTATTCTGTATTTGTTAATTGTTGTTCTTACATTAAATCGTGTTCAAACAATAACACATTATATCTATATTATGCACACTTCATGCAAATAAATATGCCATTAATTAATAGTTTTTTCCTGTAATATGCGCCCCCTAGGATTATAGCCCAGCAGTTTTGTTATGCTCCGCGGTCCCTGGGTATATAGAATTATTTATACATCGTAAGATCTTTGAGTCCGGCTTCTTCTGATATTTTCTCCACTGTCTTCCTACTTTATCACGTTTGTTTTTAGGTTGGACATGTTTTCTTGCTAATTGTTCATTGTGTAGCAAAGATTTTATGGTCGGATTCTTTTCCTGTCACCAACCCTCCCCATTTATCCGGGCTTGGCACCGGCTACTATAGCCTACCTGTATTCTTACAGGGGTCTGCAGGAGGTCCATTAGATGGGCCACTCAACCTAGGTTGCCTTTCTATTGTTACATTCTGTTTCATTTAATTACTTAGTGTCATTTACAAAATAAATTTCCTAAAAAATTCTTCTTAAAAATTATTTTTGTAAGAAACTATATAAGCCGTTTTCTTATTATTTTTTCAGGTACGTTATACCTATACGTTATACGATTCGGTTACATACCATATGCCTTTTGATAGGCAATTGATGTTAGGCTTCTTTAATAATGTATGGTTTATTTTATTTATTTATAGCTAATCTAAAACAATGGACATAAAACTTATCAAAAATACATATAAATGGCTGACTTTTGGAAAACGGTCTTCAAAAGGTTTTACGATAAATAAATTTTTGGACATACCTACTTTCTTATTGCAGAATAATTGATAACCATACTAACACTATTCAAAACTCAATTAGGTATACCTACCCCAAACAATTAATCTTCGAAGTTCCTTTAGCAAAATACGTTCTTTGCATAACTTTGACACACAGTTAAAATAATTATGCTGTTGAACTTTATGGGGAAGAAACTATACAATGTATCAAGCTTTAAACATTAATTATTTCAAAGACAGATTTTTCAGCACCATCACCAGATTTCAATTTTTATGACTAAAAAAAGTTAAAACCAATGATAACTAAACCTAGTTCTATTATTTCTAGTTCCTACAATATAGATCAGTCCTGATAAATATCAGTTCATCTAAAAATAAGTATGGATCAACGCATCAAACTTTGTGTGGTTTACAACAACCCACCCACCTAGTTGCAACTGACATGTGTAAAAGGAAAAATAAAGTTGTATAATTAGCTAACACCAATTAATAATCAAATAATCAAAGATCAGCTATGTATAATCATGAACACACCCACCCACACACTTACTATTCTGCTTGATTTATCAACTTGAGTTACAACATAAATGGAACTTTTTTTTTATAAATTTCTCTTTCTTCCATGTATTTTCCAAAACAAATTTACTTTGTTGTGTACTTGTATTTGCATCAAAATTGTTGTAATTCAATATAAGTTTCTATTCCAAAAGTACACTTTTAAAATGTTAGAAATTTGTTAAGGATGTTTATGTTGCTAAGGGCATGTAACTTTGCATGATACCTACATGATGGTGATGATGATGATAACTCTATATTGGTGATTTTATATTTGAAATTATTAATTTGTAAATATATTTTGAGTAATCGTTAGTATACCTATAATAATAAGATGAACATTTGACTTCATAATCGTTTGTATAAGCGTTGCAAATATTGCAGCAATATTGTTCTGAATTAAAAATATTACATTCAGGGAAGGTAATTTAGCTTCGCCTCCAGCATGTGGATTTTCATCCTGCAAGTTTGACGGACTGGTGTAAAAGCTGATTTCGGTAATTCAACTAACTATCAGTTCTATCATTACTCGTCATAGTAGAGTATATTTGAACCTACGACTTTAGGATCATTAGTCAACGAACTAACCGCTAAGCCACTGGATAACAACGTATTCTTACCTGAGACTGCCTAACAACAATAAAAGTTATTTTTTCCATGAGTAGTAAGTAGGTTGACAAAAGTCACACAAGAAAATCCTTAAGACGAAGAGTTTACATTCTTTTTAAATCTACATAGACTCGATTATCAATTTTAAGAATTAATTGAAAAAACAAAGGTTTTGATTTATTTTAATTACAAATGAATAAATCAAAATATAGAATAGAAAATTTAAATCAGCTGTTCACTATTTTGGATTCTATACTTTTGATGCATTCATTTGTATTGCATAAAAAAAGTTTCTTTTAGTAATAAACCGAAACTGTGTTCAAAATTTGTTTTTCAGTTAATTTATGAATATTTTTATCTGAATCCTTTTGGATCACATACCTGATTTCTGTTAATGTATTTCACTTACTTATTAATTTACAAATTGATATTGCTTCAAATTTTTGGTTTTTTAAATATTTGAAATAGCGTTGCAACTATAGGTAGGTACTAAAAACATTCATTTATCTTGACAAACTTTTAAAATAAAATTGCTAGGGGAAATTTAGAGATTCTATTAATTATAATTATTTGATTTTTCCTGATATGCATCGGTATACAGTTTCTGTTGGTTTTAGGTTTACCGTCAGTAGAGGCTAAAATTACTTCAAAAATTATACAATTAGATAATAAAAACACAAAATATTCCGACTTTAATATTTTGGAACTTATATCAGTGTAATATATCAGACGTTTAATGTAATAGCGAAATTTAATACGCATTCCGATTAATGCTAAATATCTGTCCATTCTTAAGGTAGGTACATACCTATCTTAAAAATATATGCAAAAGTTGAGAAACGGAAATAAAAAAGGAAACTGGGCAAAATGAACGATTGCTTGCTAGATAATATTGATTGTAAATAGCACAAGCAAATGGTCTTTAACATAGGTATGAAATTTTTGATTTCGTTTCTCTTCACATAATAGACCAAATAAAAGCAAACTTCTAAGTAGGAGCTTCTGGAATCCAATTCTTGAGTAGTAATCTTATTGGTGTGTAAGAAAATGCAAGTCTCTTTTTATAAATAGCTTTACATTAATTTTCTTTCAGCCTACAAATTTAGAATACGTATACCTCTGTGATAAGCATGTTTGCTTAATTTATGTGTGATATTTCCCAAATAAACTTTTCTTCAAGGTTATGAGATCACTGTTTGCTGTCGTTCCAGACAGATATGCATGGCATGTCAAAAAATTACTCTAGAATAAGCTAAATTCTAGACGCCTAATAATTCAGTTAATATGATTGATTTCTGCATTTACGTCAAAACATTGGTACACACATAATCTACATCGTTTACATCGCTGTTCCATAATTAAAAGAAAAAAAATTATCTTCTGCTTAAGATTTTTTTCTTTGACATGAACATGTATAAATTGATGATTTTTTGACATTCAAAATTGACTGAACAAATTGGATTTTATAAAACAAAATAAAACTAATTTAATTAATACGTTTGAAAGTGTGGTCTCCGGACCATTTGGGTATTTCAAGTGTGTAGTTTTTTTTTATTCCAGAATGATCTCAACAAATGAATATGAAATATTTAAACTAAAATATCAATACCGGAGCTAGTGTTTATTTTCACACTGCGTGTTAGTTATCTGACATGCTAAATTCTAAACAAGTTCATTTCAAATGGATATTAAAAAGAATTTGAAAATCAATTACCATTTTTTCTCAAAAATGTTACTTTTGCAAGCTTAATAAAAAGATTGAAACTATTTTAGAAATAAGTATGTAATTTTGAATTTTATCTTTTTGCCGTTGATGTTCATTTCAAATAGATAGTACTTTCAATCACCAAGTTTGACTGACCATCTAACCATGCTTCAGCTTGGGTGTAGAACAAGATGCATACGATTAAGTAGTTTTGATTAGATCTTGAAAAGATGTTGTTTTTATGTTGAAGCCATATTTTTATACATTTTTAGTTAGATTAATATATTTCTATGGTTTAAAAAAATTAATTTATTATTTTTTAAGTTTGTATGTTTTCTGCAGTAAAAATTTCATTCTACACATTGAATGACAATCTCCAGTATTTTATAAATGCAACATCACTGAAAAGTTTAGAATTTGCAATCATTTTTAAAGTTTGGATCTACCTATAATTTATTTTTCATTATCTAATAAAATCTTAACAACTTTAAGCTAGCAATAGCAAAGAGTTTGCGTTCCGATGTAGACATATGACTTTGTGGTGAAGCAGAATTTATTTTTAAAGAGGTATTTTAATAGTAGATATTTATGGATGTTAAATATTTTCTATATCTACATATACAATTTAAGTAGATCTTTAAATTTAGACATTGACATTAGGCCTGACTTTTACTAACATAAGTAATGCTACTTAGCGCTTAAGTGATACGAAAAACGTATTTAAACATTTTCAAACATAACATTTCTATTTATTAAAAAAACACCAAATGAATCTTCGTACATTTATAATTTTTTAATGTCTATAATGATCAATGAATAGGATCTTACAAAAACAATATTGTTTACGGCTATGTGTGTTTTCAGTTAAAGACTGATAACGTTGTACTAAAGTTATTTAGAAAATGCCGCTAGTTTTGTTGTATCTAACTTATATTAAAGGATCATCCATCTAACCTGAGGGACCTATGGTATGTTCCTGACAAAACCTTGGTTTGTTTTCTTTTTAAATATTTGAAGTTTAGATTTATGTATAAAATTAAAATTTCGACTTAACAATGTTCAACAATTTTATTAGTTTACTTGATTAACACAAAATTTCCAATTAGGAAAGTATATCTTAAAGAAAACAAAAATTCAACAAACAGAATATGCATAAATAAATGATTGCTTCTAATGTTAATTAAACGTATTTACCTAATGAATAATTGAATACTAACCTAAACCGAACCTAATCAGAGCATTTTAATCGAAATGAATAGTCTTTAATATTTGATTCTACAAAATGGATATAAAATTTTGTCATTTACTTGAAATTATTTGAAAATATAGAAAAATAACCTATACTTACGAATATACTAATCTATACGGCTAAACTACATCAGAACTGTAATTTCTCATTGTTGATAAAAAGAGAATTTTGTTTGGGATTTAATGAAAATAATTAAATAGGTTTCAAAAGGCAGAGGTGTATACTAAATACTTACATGTGAAATGAAAATTATCAAACCATGATATTGTTTTTAATGATGTACATATGTACATGCTCCTAATCAATTATCTATGTGTTTTATATGTACTTACATATTTAATATGATCTACATATTTTTTATTTTTTTATGTATGCAAATTTAATTTAGAAAATTGAAGCACTAGAAATGTGGATTTGGAGAAGAATGCAACAGATAACATGGAAAGACATGAAGACAAATCAA
>JAUYWI010065265.1:0-15198 GCA_034780595.1 Parotoplana pacifica
TCTATCCGTGAAAATTCGTAAATAAACCTATTACACCGCAGCTAAGGCTTTTTGATATTTTATCCTTCTATTTTAATCCTTTTAAAGTTTAATTTAAAGATAACATGATTATTTCATTCTAATAAAAAAACATTTTTTATAAAAACTGATGTAGACTTGGCCTCGTGTCTTTGGAAAACTAAATCAAAAAATGCACAACCCATATAAGAATATCAAACATGAGCCAGAACGGATATTACCATTCTTAAGATAATTAGTTTTCTAAACAATATTTTACAAAATTTGGTGTGATCTCGGGGGATATAAGGTCTCTTCTAGAAATGAACAATAATTATGTAGGTATGAATCGGTATTAAATAAATTCGTTTTCTACATTATGTACATATAATCTACATAAATATAAATTTGTATAGAAAATAAAAATCAACAAAATTACAATTTCATTTAGGTAATTTTAAAACAGTTACACAATATGGAATAAAATTTATACATACATATTTGATGTACCTGAATATTTGTAAAAAGCAATCGAATGACAGAATATGTATTTTTATTAATGAAATACTAACAGTCGTGAAACCTATATATTTAAATTGTCTATTGTAAAATAAAATTTACAGGAGGCTGGTTATACGATCACTGATATTATTTAATAATAATCGAAAAAATGAAAATGGTATAGAATGTTTTACTATTATGTATTGCATATAATAATAAAAATAGGTTAATATCAAAATCAGCTCTCAAACAGGACTAAAATCGTGTTGCCTTTTGCGGACTTAACTGATTGTAATGTGCAATTAGATATTGATATAAAATCACGAATTTTGATTCTGTATCTATAAGAAATTCTGCTTGGTGCTATCTCAAGACAACTGCTTAATGTAATATTCTCAATAATTGATTTCTGGCATATGACATAATATAAATATTTCAAGATTGTACTCTCAGAAACTGTTTCCAAATGATTGATATTTTAAAATGGAAATAATGTTGAAAGTTGTTGAATCTGTCTGATCTTAATTTGCGGTTCCTGGCATATTGAAGACTGCCAAATCAGGATAGAAATAATGAAAGTCATTATTACAAAAGTTTTGACAAACTAAATGGTTCTAAATGCTTATTATGCTGTTTTAAAATCTTACAATTAAAACTGGATTTATATCCACCGAAAATCAATTTCAATTTTAAATTATAACAAATTTCTTTAAAGAATAGAATGAATTTTATTTCATTTTTTGCGAAAGCATATTTAAAAAAAATGTAAACAGATTTAAAAAGCAGCATAATATCAGATGTAATTGTAAAAAAACATTATTTTTGGAGAAGACCGCATTGGATGGAATGTGGGAAGAAGGGTAAACTGTTTGCTACAGGAACATTGTTTGACCCTTGCTCACAAGGATACAATCACATTTTCTTCTTTACACGAAAATATTCTTAAATTTGTTTGCTCACATATCAGATTTAATCCAAATCGGTATTAATGTTTCTATGACTTCGGTGATATTGGCTTAGGGAGAGGTTGCACAATCTGGTGAACAAAGGGATAATGTTTCTAGTCAAATGCGAGGTAGTAGAACACATACCCACTCGTAGATTGGAGACTTTTATCAATAATATTTAATTACCTTTGGTAAACAAAAAAATCACAGCTATAGGAATAAAATAAATAATAAATTAATCACAAAATAATGAAAACTCAGTGGTTCTAAAAGTTATGAATCAAATAATTCCCAATATAATAAATATACACCCATGTAAAATATGTACCAGCAAATGTGAAAACCAAACTAGTTTTAACTAAAATCAGCTTGTTGCCTTATGTAGAAATCCCATTTTCTAGATTAGGGAATAGATATGTATCAATATATAACTTATGGTCTGGACTGAGAATCGCTATTCCACTTGGTAACAAAATTATAACAAATGATAACAAAAAGTTATAAGATATAGGCATCAATAGTCATTTATGGAACTTTAGAACCTGACATGAAGTACGTAATCAGAAATTAGAGTATCATTTAATACTCATCGTCTGTGGGAAAAGCCATACAAAAAAGTTTTAATAATGTTATTGTTATCTACTATACTGAGAATGATAATTTTTCAATAGAAAATTCTAGAAGTTTTACGATTCACACACGCCATGGATTACTTATCGACCTATAGACCATAATAAAATACTGATGTAGTTTCCCCAAAAGGTATCTCATACGTAGGTGTAAAGGGAAATTAAAACTTCGTAAAACTAAACTTAAAATTTATAAATAGTCAATATTCTATAATCTCTTAGTACAAGTACAAAAAATGAATAATAAATTGACAGTTTATTTTTAAAACAAATAAATCTGTCAGACTTTAGTGAAAATGTGACTAAGTGTCTATCTACACCTAAGATAATAACGCAGGTATCTGTTAAAAAATGTAATGAATGCTCTCAAAATGAGCGTTTTAAATACAACTCAACTTCTCTCATTGCACAGAAAAAAATAAGTACTCCAAATTAGACATCAGTTCCAAATGAAACAATGGTTGATTCTTTCTGATTTTGTGTCAAATCAATATGTGTTCTACTGGATGGCACGGGCGTGACCATGGAACGTGGTGGAACACACGGCTTCTGTTGATTAGCCGCCTGTGACAGGGAGGGGGTAGAGCGACCAGCTTGTCGCTCCGGATACAATAGTCCAGCCGCGACATTAGGGCTTTTTGACACTTTGGGGAACATAGTTTGAAGAGAACCATTGTTATTCGACCAACGATTGCTCTCAGCGCTTGGCCTTAGATTGTTCACAGGTTTGTTGCGTGAACCAAACAATATGGAACCATTACTGGGGCCGCTTGTGCCGCTATGGTAACCGAGACTGGTCGTGGTGGCGGCTGAACTTGTCAACGCTGTCTCGCCACACGCATCTGTCTGTTGGCCATCTGGACTGGGACGAACAAATTCCGCGCACTGTTCCAGAGTGTGTGGATGATACTGCATGTCGTGCGGCGAATTTCTAAAACAAATTAAACATTTGAGGGATATAAGAAAACTTTTTTGCTGATTTTAAAAGAAAATACAAGAAGAGGATTCACACACAAAGTTCTATTTTTAATGCAGTGAGTATCTTATAACACTGCAATTCAAAGTTATGTGCATTAGTCCTATTTCTTTTAATAAATTTAGTAGCAACACTTTGTACGGCGGAGGTGCATTTTAATAAAAATTGGAACTCCATCTTTCTTTCACCTATTGTTGGACATTCTTTTACATTGACGAGTTCATTACATTATCAAAAAAGTCAGGCACAGCAGAATGTGATCAACATCGAACAATATGCCTCATGAGCCATGTCACAAAAATTATCTTTTGCATCCTAAAATGACAAGAACCAGAAATAAGATACACCCACAACTCTCTCAAGCTTAATTTGGTTTTGTCCCTGATAAAGACACAAAAAATGCTATTTATGGAATGCTGTATCGAAGTACAAACAGACATATATTTATGCTTTATCGACTATTCTAAGGCGTTTGACAAGGTCAGACACAAAGGTCTATTCAAAATTCTAGAAAGCTTAGACATAGAAGGCAAGGCATTAAGACTTGAAAGAAATCTATACTGGGAGCAGAAGGCAGCTATTAGAATCGACGTTCAATGCAGCAACTTCAAGCCAATACAAAATGTGTGCTATGCCCTGAACTATTCAACCTTTACAGTGAGATAATCCTTCGAAATTTAGTAGGAGAAGTAGGTAGAGTGAACATTACCAACCTCCGATATGCCGATAACACTGTGCTCATTACTAGCTCTCTACAAGACCTCCAAAAACTGTTAAACGTTATCTTAGCATGCAAAACAAAAGGTCTGACACTCAATGGAAAGAAAACAGAGTACATGGTTGTCTCCAACAAATTGATTCCCGCCATATGCAACATCACATGCAATAACAAAACCATCAAGCAAGTAACTCATTTCAAATACCTTGGTTTCTTAATAACATATGACGATAAATGCGATATTGAAGTAAAGAAAAGAATTACGCTTTCGAAAGATGTTTTCTCTAAGATGAACTCAATATACAAGAGAATATTTCATTTAATACAAAACTACGCGTGTTGAGATGCTATATCTGGTCCATATTGCTCTACAGCTGTGAATGTAGGACTATCTCAAAAACTCTAAAAGCACGCTCTGAAACTGCAGAAATGTGGTTCCTTAGAAGAATCCTACGTATTCCATGGACTGACAAATTCTGGAAACAACTGATACGAAAAGAAACTTAATGGAGACAATAAGAAAAAGGCAGCGAAATTCCTCGGACATGTAATCAGAAAAAAGAATTACAAAAACCAAATGATGACGAGGAAAATCGTTGGAAAAAAGAAGAGGCAGACAGCGTGTGTCTTACTCAACCTAGTCTGCGGGGGGGTGCTTTCGTTATGGCCATGAATTTACTCTTATTTCATAAAAATAATCGGCCTCCATTTTATTATAAAACCTCAGAATAGGTACCTACATTAGAGCCGCTTACCCTTCGAAATAAAATTGGAGAAACTAAAATTGCGGAATCTTTTAAAAAGATGCGGAATAATCTATGATCTGACTCACGCAAAGGTTAAGTGAAAATCAAAATATAAAGATACCGATATATTTTCCAGTAATATGTTGTAACCATGTTCAGTACAAATCTGTGAAATTCTGATGATGCATGATTTTAAACCAATGGAAATAGTCCTGAAAATGTCTTGCATTCTGAGTTATTTATTTATAAATTTTTCCCAGAGATCTTGTCAGGAAAACATAATTTATAATATTTAGATTTCAATTTATTATGAAAATGAATAAACATGATTTACATGTCTACAAACACAAAAAATAAGGGTCCGTCCGGAAAATCTTTTTTGAATTTTTAGAATCGTTTTCTTGCATATTCTGAGTTATTTTTTATTTGTGTATTTTCCAAGCAAAATTGGCAGAAAATCAAAATTTATGGTAACCAGACTTTGATTAAATATTTTTCCATTTATCTAATTGACAAAATTAAAGACATTTTTTTAAAAACAAAAATGTGGAATAGTAAGCAGCCCTTTTTACATGGTTAACATTAAAAGGTGACAAGGCCCTATAAATAAATACAAATCTAAATCACATGATAAAACATCATATAAACGTTAATGAGAACAAAGATGCACCAATAAAGATTCAGTCAAAAAGACGATACAATTTCATCAAATCATGTTACTTTTAGTATAGGGTGATTCGTAATTAATGTCCTTTTTTAGTTATTTTGAAACTACATGTTTCTATCTATGGAGAAAGTGGATGCCATAAAATTGAATCTGCCTAATAACAAATTCGGCAGAACACTATACATGTTTATCTTGATGTATATTGATGAACGAGTTACTGCTGATAACAGTTTAGTCATTCGTATGTTGGTGACACTCGCACTGGTTTATCTTATTCAATGATCCAACAAATTCTTAATGATGATTTGCAACTTATATGGATGCGCACCAGATGGATTCCTCACTTTCTCTCTGATTCATGACAATGCGCGGCCAAATACAGCTCATTCAACGACTGAATTTCTTGCACCCATATTGTTGAACTAATGTTTCAAAATATCTTTGTCGGTTAACTTACTTTTACTGTGTATTTTTAAGCCATAGAAATAGTGATCGAAAGAACACTTTCCTTCATTCAGACAGTCACAGAGATAAATCTTTGGTTTCCAAGTACTGTGAAAGTTGAGACTATCAATAGCTTCCACTTTGAATCCAAGTGCAGAAGAATCAAGAACTTTTACGGTTAGCATATCACCATTAAGACTAAAATAAATAAAATGAATTTTATTACAATATTGACTAATAGCATGGATGGGTAAAGAGGTAACAATCTAATACTACATATAGCTCAAAGCATTTTAATATAACTTTTACCTGAGAAGTATTTTGTTCTTATCACTAGGTTTGGCCTTAATTTCATAAAGATGCAAATTAAATCCGAGGCCGTTTGGATCGTAGACCTTTAGTTTGAAGGTCTTGGTTTTGTTGACTGTGAGATAGATGCTATCAGTCATGTTAAATTGCGGAGGGTAATTTCCTAAAATTTAGAAAGTCCAAATTAGAAACAGTTACTAATGGTATTACACATGTATGGTGAATGTTTATGAAAGTAAGGACTAAATAATCTGTTTTACGCAACGAAATGGAACCTTCATATTTTTCTTACCTATCATCAATTTCATATCCAAAAATTCTTTGTGACTTTCAATCAGTGCAATGCCAGCTCTAATACTTTGAAGTTTGGAACAGTCAAACAAACATTGAAGATAAATTTCTTGTGGTCCATTTGCACAAATCTGTGAAAAGCAATTGGAAATATAGTAATTGTTAATTTGTAAATTTATATATATATATACAAGGTATCCGCAAAGTTAATATACAGTTGATATACAGTGATTTTGTTTAAAGAACACACTTTAGAGGTAGTGATTTCTTTTAAAAAACACTTGAGGCAGAACAGTGAAGGTAGGTAATTTCACTTGTAACAATGAACCAGTTAATTTATTCCCTGGCCTGAAGTCAATTATAAAAATAGATATGCGTCAGTTCTGAAAGTAGAGCTGGCCTGACGATCATTCGAAACGAGACACAGTTGCAGTGATTTTCTCACAATTATGGCACGCTAGCTAACTTTTGAAGTGCGCAAATTCGTTTTGAAGAAATATTTCAAAACAAAAAAGGCAGGATGTGATTCGCGATTGGCGTCTTAACTTTGATACAGATCCTCCAACACGTTTGACCATCTATAGAATACGAGATAAGTTTGAAGAAACAGGCTCTGTTATTGATGCTTGTCCGACAGTATGCTCAAGAAACCGCGAATACAGTTTCTCAAGTATATGTCAGAAGCCCACGGAAATCGATTTACCGTGGTAGTGCTGAAATTGGTGTGAAACGAAGCTCTTTGCATAAAATACTCAATGAACATCCCGCGCTTAATTCATGGACTTCTGGAAGATGATACTGATCGGAGGTCTCAGTTTTGTGAACAGTTCATAAATCTTTGTGCGGATAATACCACTTTCTTAGACGAAATTGTGTGGACGGATGAAGCCGCGTTCAAACTCACGGGGCACGTAAATCGACACAATTGTGTATACTGAAGTGATAGAAATTCAGTTTTTACTATCACAACCGAACTAAACCAGCTTGGAATATTTGTCTGGGCAGGAATTGTGGGGTCAGAATTATTCAAAGGAACTATTTCTGTAGGAAACTATCTGTAGAAACTGAAAACTGCTATCGTGCCGGCATTAAAAGGACGGTCAGATTTCAACAGCTTGTACTTCTACCAGGATGGAGCCGCGCCCGATTTTGCAACAACTGTCCGAAAGTTCCTGGACGAGACATTTCCTGGTAAATGGATCGGCAGGCGAGGCCTTATTGAATTTCCTCCGCGATATCTATGCATAACTCCAATGAACTTCTGTGTCTGGGGAGTCATCAAAGACTGCGTGTATTTGAGGAAGCAAAGAAGTGTTGAAGATCTTCGGCAATTTGTCATTGACACATATGCTAGCTTTGATCATGACTTGTGTGTTACTGTTTATCGCAGTGTGTTGTCGTGAGTGTATTGAAGCCGACGGCTTACAATTTGAATATGTATCATGACTGCCTTCATTGTTCTGCCTCTAAAGTGTGTTTTTATCACAAAATATCTCATGGAAACTTGGTTATCTTCCTAGGTATAGAGGTAAATCTGTTGAATGATTTCACTTTATTTACACCATAAATTTATCTATGGCCATAATATGAAAAAATTAAAGCGAAGTGAGTTGAGTAAAACCAGGAGAAGAAGAAACGATGACGAAGTCAGAGGTTCGTGAATATATAATAGCAATCCGTGATCGAAGCCTGAGATGTCACTGTTTTTACAATAAAAATTCATTCAATCTAGACATGTAGCTAAAATATTGACCAAAATGGACCTATTCAAATTATTATATTCCATTCCTATGTCAATAAATTTTAAAGACTTTTATTGTGGATCATAAAATCGTATATTTGTCATCAAAGTATGGCCGACAAAATCAAATGAAAATACAGAAATATGATAAACAATATCAAATTGTTCCATGTCAAAATTTGAATATGTACATGATTTTTAAAGAATAAACATGATATTAACCAAATCTAATGTTGAAAGTAGAAAATGTTTACCAAAACCGCAGTTGTCACCAAAAACTCGACGAAGAATACAGCATTATAATACAAGTTTGTCAGTATCTTTCTTAATTGGCTGATGATAGTGTTCATTTTACACCCACTTTTCATAAATTTATCCACAATGACTTTGAGCATATTGTTCGCAGAGCTCTTGCTCATTTTCAACAAAAATCCTCCACACGTATTGGTGGTAAATTAGGTACCAAAGTTGTTTTGCTTTGTTATGCAGTAAAATACACGATGAAATGACTGTGCAACATTTTTCTGGGATAAAGGGTAGCGGTCCACTAACATTGTGTAAAAGGCTAAGGAACCTACTCTTTAAAATACCGAAGTCCTTTCAATTAAAACACATGTGTTTCTATGCGCACGATTATAGGCTCTCAGACTCATTTGTGCGACTTAAAATGGGAGTAAGTATATATGTTCTAACAACATACCCACTGTCTTCTAACTTTATTTTTAAAGTGCTTTGAATGAAGATAAAGGTATCAGCTGAACGACCTGGGTAACATACAACATAGCTTGGACATTTATTGTATAGATATGCTTGCGCGAAACAGAAACATTTTCATTAGGACATTAATCGAAACGTGCGTACCGTCGATGCAGCCAAAAACATTAAGAAATCCCGCTATTTCAGAAATTTGGAGAGAATTTCGATTACGCTCAAGGTCCTCTGACATTGTTAGATATTGGTTTGTTCGATTACATAATGAATTGGACACCATGGCTATTATGCTACTAATACTTGATCTAGAAATTCCAAAGAATAGTTGCAGGTTAGAATATAGGCATCTCGTAGATAAATAGTTCAATGTAGTACATAATTGAGGGTGTTGTAGCTTCTGTTGGTCACGAGCCAAATTGCTGCGAAGTTCGTTTTCTAAATATATTATTACATGACGTGGAAAACGACACCTCTTCAAAATATCGCTATTAGTTACATCAAGAGGTTATCAAATAAAATAGCAAGACAATATTGAAACGTAACTGGAAAATTTGTGATAGACAAATATGTTACAAAAAAATGATCAAAGCAATTTACCTTTTTAGCCTCGTGCATAAGGTCTTCATTGTATCGGAAGAGAGATAATAAACGTGGTTCTTCAATAAAATCTTCAACATAGAATGGTTGAAACGTGGGGTCATAGAAGGATTCAATAGATTGGGATTTTGTGTAGTAGAAGATGCTGTCTGCAGCTTTAGTCACCCGATCTGCAATAAAATTTCATTTGAGTAAAACAACTGGAAATTTTTATAGGTGGGTGTTGATTTTGCATACACAGATAGCTTTTGGGATTTATTTACTATCGTTTTGACAACACATTATCGGGCAACTTAATGCAGATTTTCATCAGGACATTCTATCAGACATACAAAAATCGACGTTTTAAATGGCCGATTTATGAAGGAAACTACAGTGTCACTCTTGTTCGGATTAGCTCTTCCATACCTTGTTAGCTTACCTTTGTCAGGTCGGAGCTAATGAAATTATTCTAATATTTAAGGTTAAAATCACACGTTGTCTATTCACTAGCCGAACGACATCAACGTTTGTTCTATCCATGATTTAAGAACCTAATGTTTTAAGTCTTCCATTCAGATTCCTACCTAGTTCCGATACTATAAGATAATTTCAATAATAAAAGTTCTTGTTAAAAATTCATGTGCAAATTTGAACATAAATAAGTAGACATTGACAGCATTTGTGTAAACTTACAACTCTGACCATAACGATATAATCGACGTTCGGTACTAGAATGTGGTATTATACTTCCATTTGTAAAAGTGAAATCATCTGTAGGATCACCATTGAAATTGCCCATTAAACCTTCTAGTGCATTGTAGTAGCGTGGACTCATGAAAAAGGTAATTTGAAGGAATTCTATTGATTTTGTTACCTAAAAATTAGTTTAGAGTGATAGAATAGATTATATTAAATATATTAAATACATTAATGCAACTAGACATTTTATCGACTATTTTGAGTTTGATCTAGCATTTAGTTACATATACCTGCCCGTAACCAGTAAATTTTGGAGGAGAGGTGATAATTCATTTATTCGTTTTTTAAAGTATACACATACACGTATATTGAGTTAACTAATATGAATAATTTTATTGAAATGGTAAACAACATTCTACATTTAGCATTTTATCATATGTATATATTATTAAGTAAAACTGAAAATGTGGTTGGTGTCCTAATACATTAAGATTTCTGATGCAATGGGTGTAGTAAAATTTAGGAAATTTTCATAATTTCTGTTTTCCAAAATTTGTGATGCACATAGATAAAAACACCTAACTTAAAATATATATTTAACATTAGTGAACTGCTACTAAAGGATTCCTACAACCACTAATATTTTTGAAATGTCATATTTTCATTGTTTTCAACAAAATAGATTTTTTTATTTATATATTTTGAATAGCATGTTGACATAAACATCGGAGGGGGCTAAACTAGTTTACTTTTCAAATTTATAAAAGCGCCGAACTGGACTTGAAACAAGTGAGCGAGAAAATTATGCAAGGGAGAATTGTGCGTTATAAACTTAGTCTTTATACAATCTCCTGTATGCAGGCTGTGTTCTAAAGGAAAATGTTTGAGTATTCGATGCATTTACCTGTTTTTCGGTGCATTTTGATACTTATTTGGTTATTTCATTTAATACTAAATAGCCTACCTCAATTGCGTATTCTGCATCTTCAAAACTGATTCTGATATTCTTATCTGTTATTGCTAATAGATAGCCACCTTGGAAGTCTATCATGGCATCTTCTTGTTTAAATAGGGCAATAAGTGTATAACGTTTAATTCCATTTATATAGATATCTATATCATCACTAGTTTTGTTGTATAACACCTAAAATATATGCAATTTATGTGTTTAAAATATTTATAGAATATTAATTAACTGATCATAGTGTGCCCGAAACAGAATCGTTTTCTGTAAAAGAAATAAAAGAAAGCAGATAGTCTGAGAACAGCTACTAATTTATTAGAGAATATTTGGTTATTCAGTTGCCTATGTTAAGTGTATATAATTTTTTAATTATAATTTATTGGTTTCTTTTGAACTATGGTTTACCTGGATTTTATCAGAATGTTCTGCCTTAGCTGCAAATCCAATAGAAACTGTAGCTCCAGAATCAACCTCTGGGAATTTATGGGCAACTTTTGTCGTGCGAACTTGAACTATAATTGAAGCTGCCTCAGAATGAGTAGGTAATCGAGGTTTCGTTCTTGCCAAAATATATTCTCCATGCCCATTGAACGTCCACTTTCGACCATCAAGTGTAATAAAATGTGGATCTCCATTCATTAATCCTACATTTATTCCAAATATAATCAAATATAATGCTAACTTATTTATTTGTATATTACATACATTTAATACCTACAATATTTTCTAATAGATTGAAATTAAATACGTATAAAGTAATTTAGTGAAAAATATGTCAAATAATTACCTAGATTTGGACGACGTCTGTGATAAGTGTACCAACTACCACAGGCGGGTCTCACAGAATTGTAGTCAGTATACATTCGCGATTTAGTGACGCAATAATCAAATCCTTCTTTTTCCTGAGTACCATCTAACAGGAGTGGTCCAGCTAGAGGATAATGTTGATTCAAAGCTCCACCTAAAATGTTTGAGACATGTCAGTTACAATTCTAAACCATATAATAATATGTAGTTACTTATAGTTACATTTTGTTACCTATTTTGTAAATGATTAGATGCATCGAATATCTGAGACTAGTTTTGGATTAAAACTGTAAACGCCATAGAATTTTGATTAAACGTAACATGTTTATTTGTTTGCTTGAATTTTACTATTAAATATTTAGAAAATAAATTATTTCATGAATTTAAAATATTAAATAAATAATTGGATTATTAATTTTATTTAACTAAACAATGTATGTATATCTCTTGACAAAGTCGGTTCTTCCAGTTTTACTAAGTAATCAAGCTTGAGTGAGGGGTTTTTGCCAGAGTATAATCATTCTCTAGTAAATTTAGGTTCTGTTTACTACTACATATAATATTAGTTTAGGTTGTATTACATATCTTTGGGTCGTATAGTTAAAATGAAATTCATTGTATTCAGTTGAACAGGATGTGCTAAATAGACTCACCACTAATTTGACTGACCAACCGCCTCCTATACAATACACGCATTAGTGGTGTTCTTCTTCGGAAAAGACGAGTTTTTTGTTTTAATTTATCTTGATCGGAACATAAAAACTTCATTCTCTTAGCCATGATTCCCTGAAGGCAAATATAAAAACGTGTTACGTACTTCAACAGCGAAATCTTAAAGCTGGATGTTCTATGTAGAACATACGTTACATAATTATGTATCAAATTACCTCAAAGTTGACTGAATAGGAGCAAATAGCGGCTGATCTAATTGGTGGATTGTACAGTTTGGATTTGTATGATTGTAGTCGTAAGGTTACTTCAAATCTATCGCCTACTAGGTCCTCTTTACAAGGCAGTAAACTGTGAATGTTTGTGTGAGTAAAGATGGCCTGACGTAGAGTCGGTGGACACATTGAGCATTGCAGTGGCGTTGAGATTTTATTTTGTTCGATCCAATTTTTACACCGAGCTTCTGGCATGACTTTTGTGCCGGCGTTAAATACCCAACGTCCAAAAATACCTATTAATACATATTGATTATTAAGAAATGAAATATTGGTGTCTAATTGACATCAAAACAGCGATATTTTGATAGTAGATACATTTTGTTTTTAATACTTATTTTAAAGAAATCTAATAAAGTCAAGCTTTTTTTGTTGGAAAAAACTAAAATGCTTCTAAAATATATAAATTTGGACTATCTTGGTAGTGTTGAAGAAATAATTTGTTCAAGAATGCTTAATTTAGTTGGTCTTCAAAATATGATTGAGTAGATTAGAATCGATCATATTACTGAAATTAACGGAGGACTTCCAGTGAAATATGAACTTACTTTTTCAATTTATTTTCAATATTATTTAAATTTTTATTTTGATCTTTCCTAAATATATGTGAATTAAATGTAGAGCGAGGGGAATCTGAGTTTGATTGTTGTAGAACAAGGGGAATCTGATATCGATTTCATTTTATGAGTTTATAGGACAAGGAGAACATAACATCGATTATAGGATTGCCACTCGGAAGAGTCGTTTAAATTCAAATTTGTTCAGACTTACCAGTGTTGCCTAAAATATTTGACAAATCATGACTAGCATTGGTTCTGGATCCTGGAACCATTTGGAAATCACCTTTGCAATTTGAATACCCGGAAAAGTAATTCCAAATAGAGAACGATTCCGTATTCCACGTAGGTTTATCATGATTCACTACTATGTAGGTTTCATCTCCATTTGTGGAAATTATAGCTTGGAAATTTGCAGTCTATTCAAATGAAAAACTTAAATGTTATTACCCTAAATATAAATTTAACAAAATGTAATTTTAACTACATAGGTAGATAAAATATTGCTAATCATAATGAATACATTCTTTCTAAAAGCTTTATCTAAATTAGTAGAACAACTTTCTGATAATTTATAGCTAGGAATTCATGCATGTACATCATGAAGGCATAATGCCTTTTCTTTTACTGAACTTTACTGTGTAGTTATTTATGTCTAAATCAACTATAAGATGTAATATAGCCAATCTTTTTATGTACATTTTGTAGAAAAGTAAAATATTTATTACCTCAGGGACTTTTATTGGTTCACCAGTTCTTCTGTATCGATGGACATTTTTCCAATGTGCGAAGAATATGAATTTGCTGTTATAATTGCTCTGACCCGATTGTTTGCGTACTAAACTGTCTATTTTGTTACGGAACTGTGAACTTGAAGGACTGTTATCTGACGAGTTTACAACTGTATATAGTACTTTGGATCCTTTGACTAGGCTAAAATCTCCCATGTAACCAGCAATAAATGGAATACAATTCTTCTTTAAATCAGTTGTGCCTAAATGGCGCATCCAAAGAGATTCTCTTCCCAAAACAAGATAGCCATTTGGAGAAATCTAGAAGTAAAATTTTAATTTACACTTGTACATTATTTTTTACATATACAATTGTACTTTTACAAATGGCAAATTACATAAAAAGTTTATTTTGTATATTCCAATACAACAGGTAACTTTAAAAAGTTGTTTGTGTTTACACGAACCCGGTTGAAACCGTTATGACGTTATCACAGGACGTTATCACAGGATAAAATCAGAGAACTTTGTGTTTTCGTTTAAATGATTTGAAACGGTTTTAAAATATTTCAGTTAATTTTTAATCCAAACGGTATTTATGAAATTAAATACAATTTGGAAATTCCCAACGACTATCGCGACCAATACACGTTTTTTCCTTATAGGAACATTTTATCAAAATTTAAACTAACTACGTCAAACCGTTTAGGAATAACTTTACAAAGTTCAATTTTATTTGAAAAATAATGATATGTAGGTCATCGTTTAAACCAAATGGTTTGGTTTTAATGAAACCGGATCAAACCAAATGAATTATGAAGTCACCATTGGTTCAAAATGTATTGCCAATTACCTGAATTTGAGTTTAAAAATGAAAGGAAATAATCTATTGTAATATAATCTATTTATGATTATAAAAGAGATCCATATTCACTTACACGTAGAGAACTATAGGTTTGGTTTCCCAAATTAAATGGATAAGTTAAATAGATAATAGGACTGGGCTCTTCCTCAACTCCCGTATAAAATGTTTCAGTATCCAATGGAATAATGGCGCGTTCTGTAATCAAGTAGAATATAAGAATTATCATAGCCAATTGTACTTTACATGGATAATTTATGAGAGAATATTGGTATCGTACTACAATTGGGGTCGATTTGTTGGACACAAACTGGCATTTGGAAGCTCATAACTGAAAAACTATCTTACGTATTTAGATACAGTTTTCAGAAAAAATGG
>JAUYWI010065276.1:0-15198 GCA_034780595.1 Parotoplana pacifica
CTTGTTGGGCCTCATCAGCTAGGCATAATCATTGCCTAAATAATATAAAATGTTCGTACATTTCATATCAAAGCATAAAAGTAAAAACAAATTGTCAATTATGTATAGGTAAATGTATTCAAAGTTTTTTTTAATCAGTTGTATAATACCAAATAAGGTTAACTGGTCAGGATCAAAGTGCTCTGAATATCAAACTGTCAGCCACATTTTGTCAATCAGTATGTGGCAAATTCACAAACAAAACGATAAATAGTTGAGAAACGTCCTACATAATATTATAGAGGAGCCGAAACAAACTTGCAAGTTAATTTAATAATAAAACAAAAAACAAAGCAAATTATCCCCCAAGAGTAAATCAAACACAGCGTACGTAGGCTGGATAATATCACATAGGTACTAGCAGAACAAAACCAGGTCGGGGTGGTAAAATAATAATGTGTAATAATGCATGGAAAATAGTTGAAATTCGCGCAACGATGCACAACTATTCCGGAATGACAAAGTACTTTCTCTCTGTCCTAATTGAGCAGAACGCAGAGAATATCGACTTCATAAATTGTACCACTATCAATACCTTCACCCCTCCCCTTTGAGGACAGTTCGACAGAAGATAAAAATAACTCATCGCAAGGTCAAAACCAACAACAATCTTATATACAAAAATCTCTCTTCCGCCTCGCTCTGTGGTGTACCTACTGCCTTGACTTGGGTAGTTCGATCACCTAAAGAAGCGCATATAATTACAAAAAAACAAGAAGGAAAACGAACAAACAGCAACTAAATCCAACCACAGCAGCACGAAAAGAAGCCCTCTTCCATCACTCAAACATGGTATGAATAAAAAAAGATGAAAGCTAACCTAACAGCTTTATAATATAAAAAACCCTCACGTCATCAACGTCTACTACAAAATGTCTATCACTGGTCTAGGTCGTTCGTCGGGCGCGCTTCAACTTCTACGGCGACTGCCTAGGTAACTGGTTGCCGAAGTAGGTAGGTAGTAAACTCTCTTCCCAACCGAACGAGCTCTTGCACATCAGGCGTCAACTGAATACTATGTTAGTTACTAATGGCAACAAATACAAATTAGGGGAGGGGGGCTGCGAAATATACAACTAAGAATTATTGATTTACTACTATGGAGTCCTGCATTTGGATGTACTCATAATATTTACTACAAAATTTGTACAGAGCTATGCACTATGCAGATATATCTTTTATTGTCGTATTTAAAACAACTATAGAGTATTTTGAACGAACTTTAATTTACATTAATTCATTGCAAGGTTAGATATAAAAATTCTATTCTTTTAAGAAGTAAATTAATGTATATTAATGCAACAATATCCACCAAACCAAATCATCACCCAACACTAGAAACAGGCCAGACATAGAAATGCTAAGCGTACTGCCCCATAAGCCTAAGTCTACCACCAGATATATCTTTTCCTACATTGAATCCTTGTTTTAATGCATAGATATGACGTCGATACATTTTTTAAATATCTTTCTTTAACTATTAGTTTATCAACTCTACTTTTTACTCTATGATTTGCAATATGTAATCCAATAGGCGGTTTTATATTTTACTGGTTAGGTTATCAATCAGTTTGATAGCTAAAAATTTACTTCCTGAATCAATTTTACCCTCCCAATAAGAATTTGTGGATCTGAAAACTAAAATTGCGGAATAATTTAAAAAAAAATCCGGAATAATCTATGATTTGATTAAACCAAATGTTAAGTGAAAATCAAAATAAAGGTAGCGATATGTGTATTTGTCCACTAATATGCAGTAACAATGTTTAGTGTAAAAAATGTGAATTTCAGATGAGGCATGATTTTAAATCAGTGAAAACAATCCGTAAAAAAACAAAGGAATTGTGGGTCTCGGGTCTTCTACCGGATTTTTTAAAATTTAGACTCAATTTCTTCTTGTATTCTGAGATATTTATTTATAAATTTTTCGAAGAAAGATCTTGTCAAGAAAATATAATTTTGTTAACTTGACTTCGATTTAATATGAAAATGAATAAGAAGTGATATAAAACTTTATAAACATAAACAAAAATAGAGATGCGTCCGTTTTTGCATTCCGAGTTATTATTTCTGTATTTTTCAGAATTTCTGTATTTAGTATGAAAATAAAAAAGAAGTATTGTCTACAAACATAAACAAATATAGGAGTCAGGGTTTTATTTTTTATGTTACTAAAATGATTTAGCCAGAAAATTAAAAACAAAAACTGAAAATATTTTTAAAAAATACAGAATTGTTGTGTTATCGGCTAATGTTTGTTCTTCAGTTTGTAATTGGACCAAATAAACAAAAATTGTAACAGATAAATAAAACTGCCTAATGAAAGAATTTATTAACTTCAATTTCAATTAGTCTTGATAAAATCGGTAATAAACATCGAAAATACGGTTACCTCGCATCAATAGGTCACATAAGGGTTCAACCATAGAGATCAAATTGAAAGTTTCTTCCGAATCACAAAGCTTCCCGTGCTCCCTATAGATACCTAGAACTGAGAGGTTCAATTAACAAATTACTGAACTGCCTGGATAATGCTACCTGTTTCTGCTTGCTTGCTGCTTTCGTCATCACTATTCTTCTAGCATAATTTATCAAGGCGCTGCTAGAGAGAGTGTAAAAACTAAAACTGTAGCTTCTCATGTTACCGCTAATCATTAAATTTGTACACAGGAGGTTGTTTACAATACTTCCAGGTGCAGTTTATGTCATCTTAACTAAATAAAATATGTAAAACCCGCTGAAGTACACAAAGGGGAATCGACACAAGTCAAACAAACGAAGCTCTTTAGGCATGATTTTGGTTTTAACATGAAGGGATCGAGTAAGAAATGAACACGGTATGGACAGTGCTAATGGAATTGAAAACCTTAATGAAATGCTGGTGAAACATCGAGTTCGTCTCAAATGGACGCAATATTACTCTCTATCTAACAGGGAGCAGCATGCCAACATTGCAATATTAAATGGATCAAAAAGATAAAAAAGCTACCTCAAAGACAACCAAGAAATACTCCAAAGTTATCCAAGCAGAGCAAGAAACATGCCGATAATGGAAAAAATAAAATACGCAAGTTACGATAAAACCGGAAGAATCTACTAGCATCAATACATTTTATAAACTAGCTAAAAAAATCTTACCGTCGATATCAATACTGGGAATATTTAGCAGTTGGGCTCGCAAATTTGTTTGCTGAGAAGCAGCTGGTGTCAAATGCTGACTCGTAGTCATAGGCAGATGGTGACTAGTGAACTGCAATCCCGAATGCTGCTGAAACCCCACCTGGGACATCATAGCTATCTCATCCGTGTTATTGGAGGCTGAGGTAGCTGCGCCAGAAGATACAGCCAGCAGAAGATTGGGCGAAGCACTACTGCCTGACCCAAGCAACTGCTGGTCCACGTTAATCAATGGAAAATTACCCGCCAGTCCACTCAATAAATTTGGATGATAAATATTTTGACCGCTTGGACCCTGGGCAAATTGCTGTTGGTGCTGGACAAGAAGATTTGCCAGATCCAGGGTGGTTACTCGAGAGTTCACCGTATTAGGCGGGATTGTGGTTGCCAGGGGGTTGGAAACAACGTTCGGATTAGCAGCAGCTAGAATGCAGCGTACTGCAGCGGGAATTGGGCCGTTGTGCGTAGTATGAGGCGAATCTTCGGCAGCCCTACTGGTCATTTGAGCACCTAGAATGTGTGGATTGTTATTGGGCAGGTTAGTTATCGGTTGCATCTGACTGGAAGTGGCACTATTGCTTGGCAAGTGATCAGACACACTTTGACCGAATGTTGATGGATCAAAACAGATTGCCTTTTCTGAAACAAAAATATCTATGCGTAACAAAGGTAAGTCTCCTTCATCATAAAATAAAATTAGAGAACCATTGACATTTTCACATTTTCATCAACAGTAGAGCTAACATTATATGAACGTATTAATATGGGGGAATAGTACAATAGTTCTTGTAGAGTTGAGGACTATGGAAAAGGACCCTCTCAAATCAATTTGAGGAAAAATGATTTTATTACCCAACAAATAAAAATGAGATCTTCTTACCACCCAAAAAGAGTTGCTGCAACCGAGGTGTGTTTGGGGCATGTGATTGATTGTCTGCGGTGATCTTGTTAGCTACATCTATAAATAAATAATCAATGGCATGAGTAACCATGAGATATTTAGTACTAACCGCTTAGCAAGATGACATTTCATTAAAAATGCTTAAGTTATTACAGAATGATATTGTTAGAATAAATATTTAATTATGGAAAACACGAATAAACTGTAGTAAAATCATTTTAATTCTAAAGCATATTGTGTAGATTTCTAGTCTAAAGGTCCTTAATATAAACTGTAGTTGACAAAACAAAATTATTTTTATATAATTGTACCTAAAAAATAAAAATTTCAAAAACAAATTGTATGAAATTAAATACATACATTCATAATGATAGGTCAACAGAACATCTTAGTATAATAAATATCCTCCCCCCACCTCCTATTTCTAAGAGTTTTATATCTTTACTACACGATTAGAAAAATGATCAATTTTTGGGGAAAAAACGCTTCTCTAGAAATAAACATAACTCGATTTCACTAACAGACGTTACGAAATAACCAGACATGGATTTTGTTACTCAACAAGCCGATACAATGACTCGTATGGTTCAAAATTCCTAGCTATGTTTATCCATCTTCAATGACTTGTTTATGGCATAATTATTTTAGGATGGAAGGTTGTTCGTGTGCCACACCGTCTATTAAGACACACATTAAAGGAGTTTATACCAGTTTCATTAGTTATACATTCATGAAAGACCAATAAACAGACAAATGCTATCGCCAAATCTAACCTGTACTTTAATACCAAATCGTTACGCTTTTAAACCAATCAGAACACAGTGATAGATTTGGTTTCGTATAAATCATTTACACACCATCTTAAATCTTTTTCTTTTATGTGCATGTTTTTTTAAAGAAAATATTTTCTTCATTAAACTATTTTTTTCTATTATGTTTTGTCTGATGATGCAGTTATTTTTTTAAATTTTTAATAGATACGAAATTTTGTATGTTAGGTTTTTGTGCATTCTTCGGCATTTTGATTAATATATAAGAATTGTACAATGACACAAATCATTTTTTTAATAGGTACACTCCGAAACAATAACCACCAAACTAAAAATCATTCATTGCTGATTTTACAATGACTAACCGTCAATCTCAGAGGTAGCTAGGTAAGTGGATCACAGGACACCTAAACCTATTCGACGTAGCATTAAAAGAGACCAAACCAAGCATTTTACATGCTACTGAACAGTCCAAACACACTTTATCATAAAAGACCAAACGATAATCGCGAACACTTGCTTTGTATGTACCCGTGTACTATACACGCTAACCAACAACAGTGCCAGGAGGTAAATGTGCACAAATAAAACCTAGAAATTAAATATTTAGTAACGTTGTCATTAATCAGGAGCGTCAACTATTTCAGATTTCATGACCTTTCGGCCTGGTATTTTATCTCTTACATTAGATATACACACAGAACTGACGATGCTACTTGGTGTAGATTTTTTTTCCATCCTGTTATCAAATAAACTTCTATGCCAAAATTCTGTCAGTCTTTTAAATAAATGATTAGTTGTAGAAAAAGTTAAAGGGGCTCGATTTTTTTGATCACACAAAACAAAATGTTCAGGCACCATAGAATCAGAATTTTTATCAAACTATCTAGACCAGGAGATAGAAACCTCTAGCCTAATGGAACGAGGAACCAACAGTGACCTATCTTAATAGTTAGATATTAAATTCAATATAATGAAACTGCTTAAATGGTCTTTCCTATACACTCTTTACCAGCTTTGAACAGATAATTTGGCTATTTAAACTCAAAAGCAAAAAGTCAATTGAGTACCAACTATCTTATACTACTTTTGAAGACAAGTAAAGGGAGCCCAGGATAGCTATTTCGACCTTGTCATGGTCTCATCAGCTAGGCAAACCAAATTTGTCATCCCTAAATAGAAAAACAAACGTAAGGTTGCATATTTTTCGCCACTTTTAGCTGATTGTGTTCGGCCGTTATTGAGGTTAAAATCCTTTGAGGTGCTGTCATTCCAAGTGATGTGTGCTTTGGGGTCATAAAGAACATTTCTAAGCCATTTGATGATGGAGCTGAGATAGATAGGTAGTTGGAGTCTAGACATATTGGCGAAAAGCCTGTTCTGCTGACTCTGTGGTAGGCCGGCTGCAATCATGTCTATGGTAGCTAGGGTAGTTTTCCAGATTGTTCTCTTTTCAATTTTGTCAAAAAAAATTTGGGGAATTCTTGCTAAGTGTTCTTCGGTGGTCTGGCAAAATCCTGCTCAGGAGTAATCCTTTTTTCGTTTACAGGAAGTGTTGGATTGCATTGAGCAGCATACGTTCAAAAAGTTGGACTATGCAGCTGATGCGGTTTATAGGCTTGCCTGTATTGGTATGATATTGGCTTTACGCCAAGCCGTTGGAAAATCTTTGGAGATTTCGTAGCATGACTAACTAACAAATAATTCAATACTGCCAACATCAAGATTTAACGCTATGGATCCAGAAGAAGCCCTAGAAATCATGTTGTTAAACTTAATTTCAATACTTCCACTTCTTGCCTGACAGATGCAGTGTTGCATCAGTAGGGCAACCTTTGCTCTAATGGCCACAGAAAAAGGTGACTGTCGATTACGTGAACAATGTTATAAACTTTTGAAATGTCATCCTTGATTATCAGGTTGTCCACAAGGTCTCTCCAGAATTTAATTTCGGAACACAGCAATATAGCTGCAGTATATGTTGTAAACGCCAACTTGAGCAATATCTATTTGCCAATCCAAACATTGAATTTAAAATAAAGCTACAAAAAATGTTAAATATTACGAAAAAAATAATACAACTATTATTTAGAATTCTTTGTGGATAGTACAACACGTTTTCCCCAATTTGCTAATTATTTTAGATTAGTTATACGAAATTGCTAACATCACGATGCTTTGTCTTGTTTTTTGGTTCTCCTGAATAATTTTAAAAATGCCGCTTACGACAAATAGGACCTGTAGCGAACGTATGATGGATTCAAGTGCAGTGCAGTACTCTCTATGGCTTGCCATAATTGAATCTCAAATCTCACTTCGAAGTCAGTGTAACTTCTCGGCTTCTGGCTACTCTCAACTAAGATTCTTTTTAGAATGGCCTGGGAACAAAAAAATGTTTTGTATAGTCTGTGACTGACTGAAAAATAATTGGTAGAAATGTGTATTTGTATCCTTTGAATTGGCACAAACAGAGAAATCAATGCTTTTAACTCAACGTGAAAATATATGAAATTATTATTGAGCAATACAATCTTCGAATCATCCAATAACGTAAGTCACTAAACCGACCTCCATGACAACTTTGGTAATGAAGACAAGGAAGATATTCTAGTAGTATCTAAATGAAAAGATAATAGTTGTGATAAAAGGGTATCTTATGTTTGTTCCTGGCGTATCAAGACAAGACAATAGAGATAATACAGACACGATCCTAGCAAGCGATATTTGATACAGCTTGTCACCAAAACAGGTTATAGATCTGACAATCCACCGTCTTCAAATATAAACACTAAAGTAGAGTTTGCAGCAAAATAAAATAAAAAATAAGAATGTTTTTTGTTAAATAAATATTCTTCATTTTTCCAGGAATATAATAATAAGCTATAACTATAAATAAAAATTCGATAAACATTGCTGCTATACGTCTTGGATGACAATCATTGTATTCAATTATCTGAATACTTTTAATGACAGACACAAACACCAAATTGGATATTTAAAATTAAATCTATTCAGTTAACTTAAATAAACCAGTAAGGCCAATCAAAGACCAGTAAGAAAACTAGACAAGAATCTCACGTTGATGCTGCTCTAATCCCGTCTCCTTTCCTGTGTGTGGACTCAGCTGCTGTCTCTGATAGTGCTGAACTAAAGAAGATGGACCCGGAGACGAAAGGGAAGGAGAATGGATCAAGGGCAACAGGGAACATGGAGAAGGTGAATTGACCATAAGATATTTAGTGCCTAGTCCATTAGATGTATCTAAGGAAAACGAAAAAACAATAGATAGTATGTATCACTAAAGTTAAGATAAGTCCTTATCATAAAACAATTTGAAATCGATATTGTGTAGAATAATGAATACAAGAATTTGTTCTTAATATATTTAGATAAAAGACCTATCTCAACTTTGTTCATACAACCCAATGTACATATTTTATTCTTTTCCACCTGGGTGATCTATTAACTATCTCTGAGCTCAGCTCATCTATTAATTATCCCGATCTATGCATATTCCGATGTTAATTGTATTCTCTCTGCTGTCATGATAATGCCATAACTCAATAATAATAATAAAAAACCGATGTACCTACAACAATAAAAAATGTTTTTGTTCAAAAATGTTGTCAAACTACTGTTCGTGTGGAAAAATGAATCTCATTTACATTTTTGAAAATAATATTTGCATCAATACTACTAGATAGCAACTTCTAGAATCACGTAGGTAGTCTTATCAGAAGCTCCGTGTTTACTGTTATCTCTGTAGAGAGAGATAGAGAGTGCATCCAATAGGTACCACACTACCAGCTATCATTGTTTGCTGTAGTGTACCTACAACAATTAAAGATAAAAAAACAAATTTCTCATTATTAGAGGCTTCTAGTGGTGGTGCATACGTCAGCACTAAATTCTAAAAAAACTATTGGCTTTATCAGTGATCAAAAGTTAAGGAAAGTGGCAAATTTGATAAGAATCGGGTGTCTAGAAGCAGTGCCTTTAAGTTATATGACACTCATTTATTTGTCAATCTCTTAAGAAATCGTGCAACTTTTGTTCATATAACAATCAATCCAACTGAACTCTAACCTGGTTCAATCAATCAAAGCTACATTTCACAAACTAAGAATCGAAATACTTCTACTACTTATCTCATACCTTCCAATATACATTGAGAACATTCGTTCTCGTCATATCACTACTAATGGATACAATGTATATTATATTAGTTCCAACAATGTACATAGCTATCATATTCGAATGAAAAACTAACTAATCCATATAAAAGTTGAATAACATAAATTTTAAGTACTTGATCAAATACCATAAAAAACAAATAACCTTCGATATTCAACAAAATAAATATTGTAAGAGCTCATCTTGTTTGCCAATACTTGAAAACCGAATTTGCAAAGAATCGATTTGGTTACTAAATTAGATATGAATAAATTGGGGGAAATCAATGAGTATCGAGCTACGGTACCTAACTGAATATCATCCAATAAACATGGCATTTAGTCATTATCACTCAGTAGGTACCCAAGAAAGATATTATCATCTAATTAGTTTTTATCTAAAAAATATATATATAAAGACTAGATTTCTTCTCTAAACTTGTTTACATCATTTGAAAACTGTTGAATAATATCTTTCTACAAGATGATAATTATACGTCAGCATAATTATCCGATACATAAAGCTAACATTGTATCGGTTTTAACCAAAATACGCATCTTTGGTCTTTCTAAACAAAGTTGTCTTGTTACCTGATGTAAGATGCTGAAAGGCAGCAGCTGAAGGCGTGAATTCCACACTGGAGCCCGCTGGGGCACTTGTCACAGCAGGCGAGGAGATGAACTGGAAAGGCATTGGCTGCGACTCTGACGTCAATTTGTGGTTGGCTGGGTGGGAAGCAGCAGATGGACGTTGCTGAGTGGCTGACACCGTTGTCACGGGGATATGGGAAGAGAGGGACGAGGCCGAGGTCGGCCGATAAGAACCAGAGTTGGAGGACATAGGAGTGCTCGAGGGAATGCGTGCACTAGAATTCGAACGAATATCTTTACTCTGTAAAATAAATAGAATGGACATTTTCTATATGTTTATACTGTACCAATAATAAGAATTTATTTTCAGAGTGACGGGAAGATAAATCCATTGTTCTGTAAGTGATCCAAAGTGTAATTATTTATAATTATAGCCTTTTGTTTCCGTGCTTTTACATAACTTAAACTCTAGATTTCAAATTTGATCTTGAATATATTGATATTGAAAAACGAATTTTCAAAATATAACAAAGTACAGAGTCAGCAAAAATGTTATTAATTATTCCAATGAGATGCACTCACCAACGTTGAAAGGTGTCGAGAACAGTAGCCCTTTCTCTGGGACTCTTTAGAGCAGTCTTCCCGGCTACATAAACGTCGCCATTGCTTGCCATTGTACTTCTTTCGTATGCCATTTTGGATTTTCACAACATCCCCCTGTAATCAAATAATACACACAATTATTAACTGACTTCAGGAAATAAACAAAGCTTTGATTTCTGTATGCATATTGTATGTATGTGTCTTGTGATAGAGGTAGTGTTAAATTTAATGTAAGATATTGCCCCAGTAGTAGGTATCTTCTGAAGTAACAGTTCTAGAAATATCAATTCGATAGTGGAAATAGCAATAATTATTTAGAAACCATCTACTGATATCTAAAGCATAAATCTAAGTTTTTCACTAATAATATTTTCGCATGACAATTTACGTACTTTGAAGAAATCGTTGACCTACATAGGTATAAATGAACCAAATTTAACCAACAAAACATCAAACGCCAAGATTCGCAGCAAAACCAAGCAGTCACGACGACTACCAAAAGCAAAAATCTCGGAGGTCTATCCTTCCGTTGTGTTAAAACCTACCTACTCAATTATATCCAGCAAGTTACCGCTATATAGACTCTAGACTGTAGAGGATTAGCTTGACTCAATAAAATAGTAGACATTCATTTCTAGCTGATCGCTATATAATATAAACTAACTCTATGCAGCAACCAACATTTGGTACAAATATACAACTGCGTAAATAACTACTAATAACCGATATTTCATTTAAAATCGAGACACATACAAGCCATAGACAACCCGAAATATAGCTAGGCATACATAAAGAGCTAACTCTAATGTTATTCATAGTAAGTACGTAGTAGTCGTAGGCCCCTATGTGTGTATGTGATCATTAACTGAGCTAGATCAGAATTGAATTACGATCAGCTGACCGCTATTTCTCTCTAACTACAATCTGTCGTGATCTCAATTGAAACTAATAGGCTTGTACGTGTGTACTATAAGAGGAACGTAGCCATATGAGAACGAGAACTATTTACTAACACAAATTATTTGGTGCATCAGTATAAATTATATTTTGTACACTCTTCACTCTGCTATATAATGTCAAGAAAGCACCAACTACTTACTTACACCTCCAAGACCAGGATTCTATGTTGTTATAGATCACCGCAACACAATTTATCATGCTAGACATTAATGCTGTGGCTAGTTCCAATTAATCTACTCAATGCTTACAAACAAACATCCGTGTTTTCTATTCAGAGTTCTCTCTAACTATGACATTTTTCTCTCGTAGTAACCACAGTAAATATTTACGTCTCCACCGCATTTACCAGTTCTTGGAATATGACAAAAATATCTCATTTGTAATGATTATGTATCATGGGTACCTATATATATTATGTACAGGAAAAAGTTAGATTTAAACATCATCATCATTTATTTTTAAGAGGTCGGGTTATTTCTCTCTGATAGGGAGTCACCAACCCTCATTCTTTCCAACTGGCCGCATCAATTTTACAGCGCTTTCTATCTTCCTGATCCCCAAGCTTCAACCCAACCTTTCGACATTCTCTCTCTACCATACTTGTCCGGGTCAACTGTGGGCGCCCTCTTTCCCTCGTCACTTCCACTTTTCTTATTGAGATAAAATTTATGTAGCTAATTGACAGTGTGCTAACTATACAACTGACAATTTAGTAATATTTCAAACATTCCCTTTATTTATTAATGATTCTTAATATCACAAGAATAATAACTCTGAGCAATATTACGTTCTTAATGCCTCGCATTCCCACCAGAAAAATTCAACCAGTGGTCACAAGATGCTACCTCTTCCCCTCAAGAAAATCAACCTTCCAGCGTATTAATTGGAAAGATTCATCAAATATTTATTTTGAAAAAATATCGTTAAAGGGAGGATAATGCTATAAGTTCAAAAAATTAAAGTCAGGATATAGTGTATTGGTTCACTAGCACCTAAGCAATATAAATGCATAAAAATGCTTTCAAATTCTGACTGAAAAATCGATAATTTGGCTAAAGTAGCAGACATTTGAACAATGTATTAAATTTTGAGATACCGAGACCCAACCAATCTAAGGTTCAAAAATAAAATTTTCAATGAAATGTTACTATTATTAATAATAATTTACATATACCGCTGTAACATTAGTAGGTCAACTAGAGACCCCTATAACAGATCTAGACATGTCATCTGTTGGTTTTAAGGTTATATTTTAGTTCAAAATCAACATTAAAATGAAGAAACCGTTTTAATATGTTGTAATAAACCAAAGTTTTAGATTAATATAGTTTTTTATTTCAAAATTGATTTTAGAATCAGATATAAACTTTGAAATCACCTATTTCTACTGAGTTAACACATAGATTTTTAGATTAAGTCCAGATATAATATCTACAACCTGGCAAAACTAACCGTAACAAGATTCATTTAAAAATATTAAATAATCTGTTTGTAGTAAACAATATAATATTTAATATTTTTAAAATACATTAAAAAAATCTTGTTGCGGTTAATTTTTGCCAGAGTAGTAGATGCATCATTCAAAATTAGATACTGAAGATACCACACACAATTACATTCAGATACTGAATGGCAGGCACAAATACTTGTAAATGTAATTTAAGATGTACATATTTTCGTTCATATTGTTGACTGTGAAATGAAAATTCATGACAATTAAAGTTTCTTTTGTGATGCGAATGTCAAGATAAGAAAATTTTGAAAGTTAATCTATTCATAAATAGAAAATAATCATTTAAATACCTTCAAATTTGGCATTTACATAATATGTAACTGACACCCTATTAAATGTTTCAAAACCTGAAATAACTACTAAAATTAGGAGCAACATCTTAACAGGAAAAGAAAGAAAGTGTTCATCATTTATATTTAAAATAATCTTTTATACAGTCACTTGTAAAGAATAGACATATTCATTGAAAAACCACACTAGCTGTAGTAGGCAACTACTCAAAGAACAAATCCTTTTACAACCATAGATAATTATTCACAAAATGTGAGACTTCTATCCCATTGTTTATAAACCAAAATATGTTGTTTTAGCTATTGGCTGATTGACAATATGGAAGACTGATTTTTCTTAGAATAGAACTTTACTTGTTATTTATTGATTGTCTAAATAAATAGTAGTGTCATGCTATTATAAATTATTTGTCCTTAAAATCAATTTCACACAAGGAAAGTCAAAATTGACGCTACTAAACTGTTCGATAGAAGCAGGTGGTCATGTATAACCAAAATAAAAGTCAATATTTGGCATAAGATGAAAAACACATTAATTGGCCAGGACCTGCTTTGACAGCGTGAGTGCCCTTTAATTAAAAAAACAGGCTTTCCAACATATTTATTGTGAAAATAAAATCTTCTTCTTTCACTCTTCTTATGCAACCATTACAAATTTTCCTCTCTTTTATACTTTGATATGAAATATACGAAAATGTTATATTGCTCAGGCTGTGGTTATGCCTAACTGATGAGGCCAAACAAGGCCGAAACAGCTGTCTTCGGCTATCATTTGCGAGTAATATATTTTTATCAAAGTATACCTGTTTTTTTATTAATACTCTTAACAAAATAAAATGTCAATATTTGGCATTAGATCAAAGACTAAAACCAAAAAAGTTGTATGACATTTTGTCAAAACATAAATTTATAACAATGCAAAGTTAGTTATTATAAAAGAACATGCAGTAATATGACACCATTTATGAACTTTATTGGTGACACTTTGTCTAGCACAATGAAGTAGGTACCCTGAAAAATGGGCTATGAATCATAACAATTTATATTTATGCTTGGCTAGTAACATCAAACTTAACTATACTAAATAAATAGTTTGTTTGTTGTTATCAATAAGTGAAGAATTTCTATTAGTCATTTCTTACAATCAAAGACCAAATTCCGAATTTATTCACCTATTCCTTCCTTCTACACATTGAATTAATTAGAATTTACAATATCAGATGCATTATGTTTATCCTTATTAGTCATTGTTTCAATTTGCAAACCAACCTAAGTTAGTGTTCAAAACATAATAGGTACAAATATCGCACCTACCCTGACACCCTATTTTTAGTAAATTCGTCATTATTGTCACTGTTGAAAATAGAGAGCTGACCTCTGGACGACTAAGCAGCTGATTTGCAAAGTATGATCTTGATTCCAAGTTGAATACAATATTAATTGTCAAGCCTGATCTGATATTGACAATGATGTGTTGCAGTTAGGTGCTACCTTTTGACTCAATCTAGCTAATTAATTAGTGAGGTCCACCACAAATAGACGACTTAGTGACACCAGACTTAGTTACTATTTCAATTGCTGATGTAAGCACTAAATGCGTACGATGATAGACCATGAAAATGGCTGATTTATCAATTAGAATAGCCACACAATAGCTCTCTGCGCAGTCAAGTAAACGAAACAGAATAATAGATAAAGTACTTTTTGTTTGCGAGAAGTACGCACGATTTTATCATCAATAGACTATGCAATGCATTAAAATTTAACGTAGGATACTGAACCTATTAGTCATTTGTAACATTATTAACAAATTGAACATGCTACACAACTTCAACTACAACCCCTTTCAAAAGTAACCGTAACAGTATAAAAAAGTGAATAAAAGTCAGCAAAATATTGTCTCCAAACGAATTCCGCAATTTTTTTCTGGATCAATATTTGTGGAATTCGTTTAGAAACAATATTTTGCTGACTTTTATTCACTTTTTATACTGTTACGATTACTTTTGAAAGGGGTTGTAGAAGAAGAAACTGTCAATGAAGACTTCTAAAGACCATAAATATTACAATGTGAAGTTGAAGAAGGTGTTAAACATATGAAGACCAAGAAAGCAGAAGGAACGGATGGAATACCAGCAGAACTACTTAAATCCCTCAACTCAAAAACAATGAAAATTCTCAC
>JAUYWI010065287.1:0-15195 GCA_034780595.1 Parotoplana pacifica
GCTAGAAAAAAATCTAGATCCATTGGAGCAAAACTAAGGTCAGATTCGTGTTCAGCACCATCAAATTAGTAAGAAACGGTTGTTTTCATATAAAAAACAGAAAAAAAGTTAAAATTTGTACCACTGTGAATTCAAAAAGGTAGGCTGTTAATAAAATATAAGTACCTATGCATTAAACATACCACCGATATTTTAAAGCTACTATTACCTTAGGCAAATTAAATGCCATTTACTGTAACAATGCATTATAAAATCAAAGTAATAAAAACATCTGGCATAAATTTTAATATTTACTAGTATATTTTTTTACTTTCTTTTTGTAAGCATAGTTGCCAGCTCGATCTGTCTAAACAGCCTCTGCTACCTTTTGTATTCGTTAATGACATTACTATTATGCAATATTTTTTTAAATAGTTCAGCCTACCTCATTGTTGGTCGATTTCAACTGTCCCGTATAGATAGAGCCAGGAAGATGGTCGTTGAGCCAATTCCTTCCCTTACTGGAAATAATCGATAATGTTTGCTCATCTGATAAGGACTGGCCGTCTACTTCCACGTGAGCACTTACGGTTGACACTTTGTCGCTAGAAACATTCGAAAGTAAAAGCAGTTGGTTTGATAAAAATTTGCTGTTACAATAAATTATGCACCTATAAGAAGAATCTTCAAAAATTGTTTTATAAAAAACATTTTAAATTAATTACTTACTAGAAAAATACAACTTATTTGATTATTCTGCATCTCTAAATTCTTTCTCATTACAAAACAAATATAATATATATATACGGTATTAAGCCAGGTGCTCCATAAATAAAAAAAGATAAGTAGGTGCCTTTCCGAGTAGATGTGTTCAGTTCTTTAACAATTTGACTTTACCTACTATAAAAGTTGATGGCCTTTCTCTACTAAAGGTGTGAGCCTGTGTCCAGGAGCACTTGCTTCTTTCTTGTTGATTGCATGCCAATAATCCTTGTAGTTCCATGGTCTATATTGGAAGTTTGTAGGGAAAGAATACCAACTATTGACATCGAAACCATAAAGGAAAACGTTACTTTTGTAACAGCTATAGGTATATGAATTTTTATAATCAAAATTTTAGTAATTCATGGAGCAGTATGACCTACCCATTTTTAGTGTGTTCAGTGATAATAGAAATTTCAACATCAACATTGTCTTGACCGTAATATTGCTGAAATATATTCAGCAGAACTTTTTCCACCTCTTTTTCTTCAAATTTAGTCAATATTTTGTTCAGTATCAGCTTGTCCACTACAAATAACATCAATTTTCCAAATTAAAATCTTAAAGTTCTATTCAGAAAGTCTAAAATAGTTAATTAGGACATTAATCTGCACAACTTCAAAGTTGATAGAAACAACAACAAATCAAATTTTATGCTCTAGAAAGAAAGCAATGTTTAACATAAGCAATCATTACTTGTATTTTTAAAAGGATGAAAATGAGAACTATTTTTATAAAAATTACAATGAAGAAGTTGAACATACATTTTAGTTTCGGAAAACCAGTTGTGCTAGCCAAGGACATCACTAAAAATGAAAAATAAAGCAAAAGTAAAGTACAACAACAAAGCCCAAAAAATATGAAATGTCAAGGACTTTGATCTTATTTTACCATTACAGTGTGTTTCAGAAATTACAAAACTAGTTATATAAAAAAAATACAAATCTTACTTAATGGGCGTTGTAAATAGGTTATTTTTTAGCCCTTCGCATTTAAACGCCAAGTGTTTTTCTAATATAAAACTCATGACATTTGTTGAGTTTCCAATTAAGATAAAATACAAATTTTATAAAAATCGATCTAACTAGTTTAGGAGTTATGGTAATTTTTTCTCTTTTTTCTCTATCTTCTTCACCATTAATGATTATCCTAATGAAATGTGGCACTCACCTTGACTAATTTTGGAATAAAATTAAATCCCGCTGTCATGTTTTAAGAGATTTATGTATGTTTTCTGTATTGCATTTTCAACAAAACCTTTTTTTATAAATTTATCTCAACAAAGATTTTAAAGGCATATGATAACAGTCATGAAAACTTTAGTTACCAAATAAAAACTTTTTATTTCCAATATTATTATTAAGAAGGACAACTAGGTACAATACAGCTGTCCTTGAATTTAACAAAAAACAATAAAAAAACTTGATCAAGTGGTCTATTAAAGCGATTAAAACGTCATGATTTAATGATAGAGTTATCACAAAATGGAGTAGATCTTAATAATATTATGTTTGTTTATCTCTTAATGAAAGCTACTCGATAATTAGATTATCACCACAAGAGTATGAGGTAGTTACTCTAAGTGTACAACAAAACTAAGCTTATTAAGTGTTTATTTAATAACTATTGAATTGCTAATCAATACACATAGCATATATGACATTGTGATTAAAATAAAAAAAACTATGACCAAAGGTTGACCTCCTTCAGTTTATCTGGAGATAGCTCATTTTCTCACACTACAAGATGGAGCAAGGTATCCTTATCACTGAAAAATATTTTATGTACTCTATATTACAGAAAGGACAACGGTGTCATAAATTTTATGAATAGCTACAAATTAAAACTCCATAGTTTTAACTACCTACAAAACATAATTTCTAATAATAATTATTGACATACATAAATATTGTACCTTTAGTTTTTTCCTATATTTTTTTATACAAATACGATTACAAAATTCTCAATTATTTAGTTATACAATAATGCATCTTATTACTGATAGACTACCATATAAACTTGATCACCAGTTCCGTATACACGGGTTTAAGTGTCAGCCTAGGGCGTCCTTTTTACATCAGGTGAAAAAAATAAAAAAGGCAATAAAAGAAAAGAAAATTTTATATTTTCGGTTTTACACGCCTTAATCATACCAAAAAATAAACAAATTAAATAATGCCAAACAAAAATGTTAAAAATCAGATTGTAAATTCGAAAATATAAACCTCTTTAATTGTATTTTATTTTGTTATTTTTTAATAATGTTTCATTTCGCCCACATGAAATCTTATTATTGAATTCAAATGTCCTTTTGGGATTGCCACTTCTATGGGTCTTTCCTCAGATTGTTGTTTGCTCCTATTGCTTTGGCCTATTCGTTGCGGTCTCAGTTTGAACTGGTATTTGTCGGTGACTAACAAAACTCCAGTTATGTTTCTTATATCCGACATTCAAAATATGAATTTTATAAAATGATTAAAAGTCACAAAGGCGTTTTTAAAAATATTCAACCAAATATAAATTAAGGCATATAAAAAATAAATATTGTCCAATTGACGCTTTTTTGATAGGAAACCTTAAAAACTAATCTTTACGACTCACTAGAACTGCCTGTTTGTGGAGAAACAGATGTGGTGGTTGTGGATCGAAGATGAACAGTCAAAGACGTGTCCATTGCTGAACTTAATATTATCAGCTGGGTTGTTGTTGATGGAATATTGGGTGTAGATGTTACTGTTGTTGGATTTAAAGTAGATGATATAGTTGTAGGACTGGGTGTGGAAGTCACCAACTGCGTTGTAGGACTATTGGTGGAAGGTTGATATGTAGAAGTTAATGATTCAGTTGTTTTGGTAGGCTCCAATTGACAATAGTTCCCAGTGAATCCAAGCAAACATTTACAAAAGACCTTAGTGTCATTTTGGGTACAAGTGCCATTATTCAAACAAGGATTTCTGCGACAAAGATCACGAGATTCACAGTGTTGACCTAAAAAAATAAAAACTAGACAAGTGATTGTTTTTTAATCATGTGCGTTGTTTGATGTTCTTTGTAATCATGTTCTAATTTTATATGATTACCATTGAAGACTCCACTCATATTTTCTCAGTAAAAATAGACTTAATGTCATACATGTCAAAAATGGTCTTTTCAGAAACTGTAACTTATCCAAATAAATTTCATACTGGATGGAAGACAATTTGAGGATACAGGATTATCTTTAAAGTTGTAACACTAAGTACACGAAAATTACATACAAAAAATAGGAAACAGTTCATAGTGTTTGGCAATAAACAGGTATTTCACAATTCAAAGAAAACCCATACTGCACTTTTTTAAAACTATTGAAAATCTTCTTTAAAAAACTCAAAAAATCAATTCTGATTCTGTTTTTCGCCTTTGATCGGCTTTAATAAGAATATAATTTTTATACCATACTGGAACCCCGTTTGAAAGATATCTGAAAAATCTAATTTAGTTATTTAAAATTTCAACATTATTCGATTGGTAGAAGCTGTTTTCAAACACTAAATTTTATTTTATTACATTGATACACAATTGATGTTTGTGGAGTAACCGTAGAGAGAGTCTCGTGCAACCATCCGAAAATGACCTTTTTGTCATTTATGTCCATTAATTTTGACAAAACATTTTTGATTGATTTCGTTGAATTATGCAAAATTTTGCACAAATATGATTTGCATATTTTAAAAGTTTTGCAAATTTATTAGGTTTTGTAAACACTAAATACAGTTGATGTAATTAAAGGCTCAAAATTGGACAAACCTCGGAATCCAGGAAAGCATTGGCAGGAGTAGCTGTCCTTTGGATCAGACGGATTTCTGATACAAGTGGCATTGTTGTGACAGGGGGAGGGGTGAAGGCGATCACAAATATCCTTTAAAATTGTACAGTTTGTAGTGACATCCATCCAATCTAAAGATCAAAAGAAACTATATGATTGAATTATTGCATAGCAGTTAAAAAAGTGGCAACTGCATGTTAAAACCTGCTTTAAAAATACCTTTTGCTAAACTGTTGTATCTTATTGTTAATTTATTTATAGCAATGCCCCTTTATGTGTTGTAGCGTACTATCGTTTTCTAGCTAAATACTTTGAATGTCAAGTAAAGAAATATTTGTTTAAAAATTCGTTGAAGGAGACAGGTGATGTCACCAAATTTGAAGATTTATTTGTCGGATAGCACTTCAAAAACACAAATATAAAAGCTTTGTAAATATTAATGTTGTTGATACATTTCTTCAAGTAACCCAGAAACAGAAGCACGCATTTCGCAATTGGCAGTACTCTTATCAAACTGAGCCTCTCACAAACTAAAATAAACTTAACTTAGAATTTATATGCTGGTCTCTAGTTACAATTTTTTTAAATTACCTAAATAATAATTCTTTTACATAATGCATATTATTTTGTGAATAAAGCTTTATGATTATCAATTGTTTTTTGTTTTTTGCTTTTACGGCTACTTATATTGTAAGTTTTATTATATTTCCATCAAAATTGTTTTGCAAAATAACACAAGGCAGAACAATAAATATTTTCATGTAACATTGAAAATTTGTGAGAACCAATACTTCTATTTGGATATTTCTGAATAACCTGGCAGGCATATCCTCTGTCCCGATTTATTGCAGATATAGTGTCCCTTGTCACTGGAATTCTGGCCTTGACAGAAAATATCACAGAAGTTTCCATAAAAATGCCGGGCGCACCATAATCGGCCGCCAATTTCGATAGATAACTCTTTAGAGCTAAAATTTGAAAACGAAACATAATCAAAATTTTAAAAAGGTGCCTTAGATCTTGATTTGTATTCTGATAAAAAATACTGAACCAATTAATATTAAGTTTGTACCTAATAAAATGCCTTTATATGAAGAATTATAAAACTTTTCTCTTTAAACAAAGGTTTCGGTAAAAATTCTGGAAATATTTTAAATTATCTTTTCACCGTAAAGTTTTAACAGGTTTTAATTTTCTATATTTTGTCTCTAAAACTTAATCAAATTTATTAAGTTTATCTAATAATTTAATTTCATAATCCTAATCTGCAACACAATTCTTTTAGAATTTATAATGAAAATATAAAGAGTAATTTGCTGTTTCTTTTTTAAATGCATTCAATATTTCCGCATCGTGACTCTTACTTCCATTTCCATTCAGTACGATATATCTTGGTAAATTGTTTTGCATCAGCTTGGTTTGGTGCTGGATGCTCGTCAATGGATGACGTATTTATCAGCGGAGGCCCCGTAAGTGTAACAATCATACCACTGTTATCAACTATGACCTTCATTAATAGTCTGTAATCCTACCAAAAGCAAGAAACAAAATTAGAGAGGGTAGGTAGAAACTAAAGTGAAAAATCATTTTAAAATTTTATACTTATTCTGGTTGTTAGTTGATACTCTATTTCTTACTTGCCATTTTTCCAGCAGTATGATTTCTGGGTTCCAAAAGTTGTTTTCTCCAGAACTTCCAGGAAGTGTTTGATTCATTGGAAATATGATACTGGATGAAATGCTTCCATATGGGCCGATTGTAAAAATTGATGAATGGTATCCGCTGAAAAAAGTTGAAACAACGATATCATAATAAGTAGGTTTTTGATAGCTCAGGTAAAATGTTGAAAATTAGCATTTGAAACCACTAATAATAGTCAATTTGAAATAATCAATAATAAACAGTAGTAAGTGACATACTAAAAAAGTTCCACAAGTCCCATTCAAAGTATTTCCTTTGCTTTACTCTTTAGATCAAGAATTATAGGAAACCAATGTTTGAAATTTGCTATAAGACATCATTTATGGCATCTTTTATCACTATTCTGAAGGTAGCTTTAGCTTGACGATGAATAAGTCCATTAGTTAAAAATAAAACATTCTGAATTAACACCTTCAAACTAATCCATTGTTTCAATGCCTATGACTTCAGAAACATTCTAATAGAGACCCCAAATTCTTGATTTGTGGGTAAAAATCTTAGAGAATTGATTTTGAGGTCCACTAAAATAAAACATCTTGACATCATGCATGGCAATAAATAAAACTAGGTTTTGGGCATATGAAACAAATGCATGATTTAAAAATCGCTATAATATTCTTTTGTCAAATAAAATTGGAATTTTGAGCTACTCAGTGAATGCGATATAAACAAGCTAAATTTACGTAGCATACGTTCAATATAAAATACATAACTTACTTTGAAAAATCCATAATATTGGCCCTTATTGTGGGACTTATATATCCTTTGCCACTGTAGTTAAGGTATTTAAATGTCCACTCGAAACTAAGAGATTTTGACCTACTTCCATCCAGAGTAGTGGTCAATGGTTTTGAAACATTTCCAACTGTGAAACTAAGTTTAAGAAATATCTGAAATTAAATTTTCAGGTGTTTGCTGAGTCAACAATACATAAGATATACATAGGTCTTTCTCATATCATTTGAAATAAACATTTTCTACAGCCTGGATCATTTAGAATTACTAAAACATTTTAAAAACGGATTAAAAATGTAGGTGCTAAATTATGATACCTATCCATTCTATTTTCTCAAAATTATTAAAAAGGTATTTGACCATCTTCAACGTAGATTTTTAGTATTTTATGAAATCAAAAATCAGATATTTCAAGCGATTTCTTTTTAAAGAAACATCCTTATTTGCAAATGTGATTACTGTGTTCGACCTAATTAGTTCTATTAAAAATTTGGCTATACCTAGCTTCTTGTGGGACATTTTAAAAGAATTGAAAAGGATTAGCCAAGATTTTTAACTAAAATTGACTAATCTTTTTACTTTCAAAATTTAGGAAAAAATTGAAACTCCTGAATATATGTAATAATAATATTAACAACATATCATAACATAATTATATTTATTGTAAATATGTATATAGTAAACATTTACAAAAGGGATAACAAAGGCTACAATAAAGTAGATCGAGTTGGTAACCTATACATAAATATTCCATATATATCCAATAAATTTTGTTGTCTCATCTTTTGAATACAAATCTATTTAGTGTAACGTGTGGTTGTACCTAACATTTATTGTTTAAGTATTAGTTTACAATTTGTAGTTGTGATATACAAATAATACATTACATTAAATATTTAGCGGGAAATATTAAATAAGTTTGAAACACACCTCAAAATAGACCGAAACTGGAGAATGACTGCTGGTAACATTAGCAGGGAAACTGGCTTAAACCAACTTAATAGAGCGCCTATTAATACTAACCCCACCTCATATTGGATTTTCACATTGATCGACCAAATTCCTGAATTGATGGTTCAGCTATTAAAGGCACTACCAATGGAGGAAGAGGTATCTATATTGTCAATGAAGATAGGTTAGAATATACCTACTCTATCCCAGCCGGTAAAAGCTACAGAGCTAAAATTACTGCCCTTGAAAGTGCACTCAACACCATTAATACCAATCCTCCTACTACCTCCAAGAGCAAGCGTATTCTGACTCCCAGTCTGCCGTCTCTTGCCTCAAATTCAAGAACCAATATAATCAGGTTTGTGAAAACATTTACAGTCTTCTATTCCAACTAAGTTTCAAAGACCTCAAAACTATTATTCAGTGGATCTAGCTCACACCGGAATCGTAGGCAATGAAAAGGCTGACCTCTGTCCAAAGCGGGCTCTACCCAAGATCAAATTTTTATACAGGCAAGGAAGTGATTCGTCGTTACACTGACTATCCATGGATCTCCGACTAAAAGGAAACTGTAACGAAAAAAGATAACAGCTCTATTCAATGGCACTCCAAGTCACAAAAGTAAACTTTTTTGGCCATTCAGTTGGTGGAAAAAGAAGAAGAAGAAATAAGTTTGATAAATACAGTTCAATAATTACAATTTTATTCTTTTGGATCATTTGTGGAAAACTACATAATTTCTTAAACACACAAACAAACACATGCCCAATTACACAAATAAAACCTTCCAAATAAACATCATCTTACAACATCTCAATACACACACCCTAAACGCAAACTTAAACAGAATATCATAACCAAGCATAAACACCTACTTCCACCAAAAACATCACTTGACCTAGATGATAATACCTACAAACAAAAAAATCAAACTAATTCATATAAATGTAGTTTCAGATACAATTCAACCAACGTCTTATCCATAATCCAATTCTCAACACTCCTCCTCCTAGCATTAGTAAATAGGAACAAGACTTCCCGAGACAACACAGAACTATACTTGCACAGCTACGCAGTGACTAAAACCAATTCCCAAACAAAATTAATCCCAACATAGCTAACATATGTCCATCATGCAAGCAATCACCCCTAACACAACCATAGGTCAAAGGTTAAATATGTGTAATGTGACATTACACATATTTAACTGTCTACATCATCCTACACATTTGAATGTCTTTGACCAATGGTTAATCCATCAGAGACAATCAAATTAATAACCCACACTGGGAGGATTACCCTTTTTTTTACAAACGGTAGGGGCTACAACAATAACAACAACATTATGGTCAATTTATTCCATCGTTAACCACTAATGTCAATTACTTTATGGCTTCAAATTGCTAGCTTTTTCTCGATTGACGATCCTACTTAAGCCATTTGAAGCTAGTTTTGAGAGAAAAGTTGCCAACATTTTCACAAAGGCCGAATTACAACAGTTTCTTGATACTGCACCAAATGATGGAGAATTTATTCACATGAAATTTGGTGTTGTCTTAGCCTTATGTGGAGGTTTGAGTTGTGCCGATTTGGTAAACATTCAAACAAGTGATTGTGAATTTAATGAAAATATGGGCAAGAAATGCAACACAAATTTATTGTAGCATTGGAATTGTGTATATATCTAAAAAATACGACTAACTCAAATTCTGACGAAGTGCGTATGTTTAAAGAAAGCGAAAGGATGGAACCTGGTATTATACCAAACAACCAATGGGTATCCATATAATTTCTAAATTCGGAAAAAAGTGGCCGAGTGTTTGGGTCTCAAAGACTTTTTCAATTACACTGGACATTCATTCAGACAATCGTCAGCAACTGTAATGGCAGAAGCAGGGACCTCCAATGAAATATTGAAAAACATGGGAAAACGAGGGTACATTCTCAAAATATGCAGACAACACCACCGACGGCAAAATGAAAGTCTCAAAATGTTTCAATCTCCATACAATGCTACAGAAAATAAGAAACAAAATGTTACTAAAACCGAAGAATCTAAGAACATCACATTTACTCAATGCCACAATGACATTATAAATTTCTAGTAAAGCAGGCAATTAGTTAAAGAATCTTCATAAATAACATTTCTTTATTGCCATTTGCGTTATTTGTTAGCAGAATTATTGTACATAGGTTAATTTTGAAATAAACATTTTTGCTATTAACTGAAAATCTGTCAAGATTTATTTTCTCAAACGCTGACTCTAAAACATTGAGTTCATCACTGAAAAGGTTGTGCATGCATGAGAATGATAGTAGTTTCTCCGTCCATGCAGGATTGAGAAAGTTTACATTCTCATGCATGTATAAAAGAAAATAGTCAAACTCATAAAACCGGACACTTTCTTATATTTTATTATGGCCTTCAAACTACATATTTACAAACTCACTTCGAAAAACTAAATTATTAAGATACCTGCAAAGGTATTGCATTTGTAAGTTTTTTATTACTAATCGATGAAGAACTGGTTTCAGCACTTCTGAAACAATGCATAATTCTCGACGACACAGAGCTTGCATTTCTGAACAATTCTTGGACAATTGTATTGTGACAAAGATACGTTAGTTTAACATAAACTGCACCATTTTGTTTTCATAATTATGTAAAATATTAAGCTGTGTATGGAGTTTCTAGGTGTCATCTCAATGAAATCAGACAATGTCAGTTCTTTGATGTTTTTTAAAGAGCAAACATTGCACAAAGACAGATTGGTTGGATTTATATTTCTGTAATATTCTATGTATCTGAACCAATGGCAATTTGGCTGTTAGTTCCCTAGCTATATAGGCTAAATGGGCTATTTTTCAACTCCTTGTGTTAAAAGATGGAACGGTTTCCTGACTATTTATACCATTTATTTAGGCTCTGATGGTATGCAATCGTACCAAATTTTATCAAAATCGGTCAAATGTAACGGTGCAGGAGAGAATGACTATTGGAAAATTGAGGGAGATGATGCTCCAGTGGCTAGGACATGTGATGGGAAGAGAGGTTGACTATGTGAGTAGAGTCAGATAGATGAAGGTGGAAGACCCAAATATAAATGAGAAAACCGCATTCGTGAAGAAATGTAGCAGGTGGCAGTCGGAAAGGAAGATATAATGGATCGCAAGAAATAAAGGAAAATGATCCGCACCAACCAGCTTTGGGAAAAGCCAGAAGTACCTTATGAGATACATTATCTCAAAATTTGGATTTTCTTATTTTCTCTCCATCTTTTCCTACTTTTTATTTTTCTTCAGCATCGATTCATAGTTTAAACAATTCTAATGAAATTTGGTACCTAAGCTAACTTTGGAAGGTGGAATAAAAGTGTTATCTCGTAGAACGCATAGCCAAAAAGCAAGCAGCCGATAGCCTAGTTGGTAGCGCGCTGGACTATCGAGGTACCCGGTTAGACACCAGGTCGTGGCACAAAGTTATTTTGTGGACAGGGTTCCAAAAGTGCTCAGAGACTAGACAACCCACCTCCAAAAGGAATATTTAAAAATGGATCTTATATAAAATTGTTTTATGGGTATTAGGCAACATGAAACCTTAGTTACCATATAAAATTTTTTGTCTAATTATTTTTCTAATCATTAAATGTTGCTAGGGTCACCAATATGGCATAGCGACAAGCAATTCTTTATGCAACTATCATTTTTAAAGATTAATACATTTCAACCTTAACTAGTATCATTTGGAAATTTATCGCAAAAAGAATCGAAATTAAAGACTGAAAACATCATAAGGGTTGTAAGTGAAATCATTTTTCGGTGTTAGTTCTCACCTATGTGAATGTTTTTGAGTTTTTAGATAAATAAATAATTTAAAATATTAGAAGCTAACAAATTCAATAAACATTTGAAAATAAATACGATAAATTCAAATTTTTTCGACTGTGTTAGCTCTAATATTTTAAATATCATTTAGCTAAAAACTTAATAATATTCATATTCATATTGTGAGAACTACACCCAAAACTGATTTCACTCATTTTAGGGTTTCGGCTATAACACTGTTTTACCTTTTTGGTCATTAATTCTATAGTAGTGGTGAAAATGCTCATGTTGGTGTTTTATTTCATTTTTTGTCGTTATATCAAATTAAAAACATTCACTATTTGTTTCTTAATGCTACCTTTCCGGCTTCCTATACCTATGTAGACACTTGTTGTCGTATTTAACACAAAATAAAAATCGGGCTTTGCGTGTATTTATTGTGAACAAAATATTGTTGGTATGATGAAAAAATATACCAAAATGCAAACTTACTAAAAATGCGATTGTAATTAACAGTGTCATGATAATTCGTTTTAATGAACTTAGAAGTCGATAGAAATATCATTACAACAAGAGTGATGATTATGGCATAAGAAAAGATAATTTTCTAATCGTCAGTTTACTCTATTCCTATTGGTAAGTTCATAACTCATATCAGATAATAAGTCTTAAAAATAATGCTTTTGATCATTTGTCCTTCAGATAATTATGTAGCTACATATTAGTATATGTATACTGTTTGTCAGCCAATATGCAGACATACAAATGATACACCCGCCACTTGTCTAGTTTATCTTGTTATTTCTGAGACAAACTAAATTTGCAGAAAATGTAAAAAGCGAGGAAGTAGGTCTTTGTAAAAGGCACGTCCTGCGTCAAAAATCATTTATAATTCTGGTAATATTTTCGGAAAAACTTACATCATACTTTTCATAACCGGAGAAGTAGAGTTTGGCATACGTCAACCAATCTCACACGGATAAGCATAAAAAATTGGCGCCTTTTAAAAAAACTGTGACCAGATTTTTGAATGATCAAAATACTATATTTTTCATTAATTCTACTTCAAAATTTTCCGTGTTTCACGCCCAATTACAAGTATTTTTAAATTTAAAAAATACTGTATTATTGATTTAAAAAATTTCCGTAAGGTTAATCGCTTGAGCAAGTGTAGAAAACTCCCTCTGGCACTGCCTCTTAGAAAGGAAAAAGATCAGTTAGGCTGAAACTATTATATTTTGTGATACATAGATTCTTTTTTACGCAGTTATACATTTTACTTTTCCCAATGCTTATACAATGTTGGGTGAGCAAAGTACTTACCCAAATTTGAATAGCGACCTTTGCTCACCCAGCATTGAAAAAGAATGTCCTTTAAAATTTTTTTTGATGGTTTTGGGGTATTGATTCTATTATATAAAAATACCAATAATTTTTTAAAATATTTTAGATAAATTTATTTACTGAAGAAAAGAAAATAAGCTGTAGTATACCTAAAGTGTTAAATGAAACAGCAAAAAAAGGATATTTTTACGTACCTAATATGTATCTGTTTACAAACATCGTATGAAATCAGCCATTAATTGAAAATTGTAAAAATTAGTCTAAAAATCATTATTTTAAGCATAGCTCTAGCCTCAGTTAACGTTGAAGATTTGGAGGTGGCATACGCGCACCAAAAAATGGGCGTAATTTTCATTGTCATAAAAATAATGAATTACATTAATTATTTTAAAATTAATGCATACAAAATCCTTTAGGCACTGAATTATCTAATTGACTATTTCACATACCTACTAATTTATTTTGTACAAGTAGTATTTAATTGTAAATCACTGTAATTTACCTTTAAAAAGGTTTTAGAAATACATTAGTGTATGTTTTTAACATACTTAAGTATTTTTTTTACATAAATTCGATTAGTTAAAATATAGTAACAAATAATAATAATATACATATAACAATTACTAGTAATAGTAAATAATCAAAAATAGTAAAAATATGAACAGTTATAGTAGCTACTATAACTGTTCATATTTTTACTATTTAATTAAATCTGTTGAAATGAATTTTCACGAGTATTAGGCTCACCGAATTAATGGGGCGTATTTTTATGGTAGGGCGTACTTTTATATTTGATTTTGCCCCCTTAACTCTGACTACCTAGATACGCCACTGTTATTTTTTTAATATATACAGGCTAGCTTAGCATGAATCCTTGACTTGAAGACTCGAGCATGAACTCCAAAGTTTTTGTTATATACAAATTGAGCTAAGTGTACTCTAACTTATTCTAGTTCTAAGAGACTTGCAAATATTTTGAGTTGAGCACAAAGTCGAGTAGAATATACGTCTTGAAAATGACAATAAAAATACAACTAGAAATGTAGTTAGGCAATTGCTTAATATTTAATTATATCCCTTACAGCTCATATGATCAATTATTTGTTTTAACAAATACATGAAATTATTTTTGTGTTACAGAAACTTTCGGCAGCAGTATCTCATGAATTATTGTTTAAATAAATCATATTAAAGTTAGCCTTTAGTAACAAGAGTATCCAACAAATTGATTTTTGGAAAGATGACTGAGGTAAGTGTTTCTTTTAGTATTTGTTGATAAAAGTAGCTATTTAAGTTAATTATTATTATTAGATAAAATATTTTTGTAATAGTTTTATAATATAAAATAAATGGATCAGGAACTCAAAAAATCATTTTACATTTGTTAAATGAGTCTTACATTGTCCTCATACTTAGGTTGAGAGGAATCAATCAGTCCCACAAATATAATCTATACTAGTTTCATTCACTCTAGTTAACATATACAGTGGAGCCCCATATAAATATCAACTATGATAAAAATTATATTGATTTTAGGTTGAAAAAAGTGGTAGAGTACCTTGAATGGTGCTTCTTATGCTAAATTCTATTTCTTAAAAGATCATATTTGTCTAATTAGACTATAATTTATAGTACTGACTGTTTTTTATGTTACAAGTAATTTAAAATATAATATTGTCCTATGTTCACAGGAAATGTATTTTCATAACAATATTTTATGTTAATATTATTTAAATTATAAATAATTAAGTTCAAGTGACATGCATGTAAAATACATAACTTTGTAAAAATATTATAAAATATTTCTACAAAAACCTATTTCCCGTAAATGTAGGATAATGTCAATTTTTATAATCACTTGTAACATCTTCAGCAGTCAGTACACTGAATTTTAAGCCAATTGGATAAACAAAAATACATTTTTTGATATATCAGAATTTAACATTAGATGGGTTATTCAAAGTCCTCTAGTAGCCTGATCTACCACTTAGACAATGGCAAATATCCACTCCTGGATACTACACCCCCCGACAAAAGAAACCGTACCAGTATGATAAATTCATAAAAAACACAATTAATCTCAAATTGTTGAT
>JAUYWI010065298.1:0-15193 GCA_034780595.1 Parotoplana pacifica
TCGAGAGCAATGGGCAAATGTCGTGTCTAGGATCACCAGGGCTCGACAACCGAACTGATGGATACACGACGACGATACGCAGTATATTTCATAGTATAATGTGCATGGTTGTGACGTACAGTGTGTGTTCAAGATGTGGTATTGGTCGAAAATCATCTGAGTCTCTTAGACAGAAAGAAGAACTAACCAGTGGGTCCTAGACTAGATCAAGCCAAAATGGTCTCTTGAATCAAGAATAATCAAGGCGGCTCTTAAATACTATGGGCACATCATGCGGCCATGACGGCAGGGGAAATTGGTAATGATTGGTAGAATCGATGGCCAGAGACGTAAAGGACGTCTAAGAAACAGATGGCTCAACGGACTCAAGCAGACAATGGGTCCTACCCTCACCATGATATCAAGGGAAGCTTTGAATCGGCAAAAGATGGAGACATGCTACCATGATGGTCACAAGAGTCGGCTGCTACTCAACGCCACAAAGTGACAAGGTGATGTCGATTAAAATCATTTCTAAAATATAAAATTATTATAAAAATATATCTCTATGATGTACATAGATTAATTTGTGTAAATTAGATTTTAAAATTCAGTATCCAAAATGTCAGATTATAGTGTAGAGCAAAAACGTTTATCGTGTTTCGTGACAATATGGAAGAGAGTCGGCGATTATTTAGAGAAAGGTATGCAATAGAAGCTCCTGCTGCCAACGTTATCCGATACTTGTCTTAGAAATTCTTAGAAATTGGAAACTTGGTGCTAATCGCCAACGTTCAGGTCGCCAGTAATGATGATGAGAAAGAAAATGTTTTGTTATACATATATAGACCAACTAAGAACTGGCCATAGACCCCTGGCCAAACAGTTTAGACATCTGTAGAATTGGAGCAGCACCATCCACGACGTGCAAAGGCTGTAACTCCATAGACTGGGAAGCTGCATTATGTGAAAATGTCAGATGGCCCCAACGATCATCAAACCAGGGATTACTCTAATATGGGAAGGTAAAACAAGCATTTTGTGTGACTTCAAGTAAAAGGCCAATAAAATCCTATGTTTTTTAAGAAAATAATTAACATATAGATCTGATACTTCATACGTTATCCTTTTATATACATTGGAACACTTCCTGACAGTTTCCAAGCTATTTGGTTTAATATTTTTAGTATTTTACTCTAAGTATCTACTAATACACATATGTAGAATAAAATCTTTAATGCAGCAAACATTCAAAATAAGAAATAAAAAATAATTTCTTTCAAGCCTTCGACAGTACTATCGTCATAGAAATGAATGTAATCCAACCAAAAGATGTGCAAAAATATAAATATGGCTCCAACATAAAAACAACATCCTTTCAAGATCAAATCAAAACTATGTAATCATGTGCATCTTGTTCTACACCCAAGCTGAAGCGTGATAATCTTTGTTCAATTGACACTTTTCTTTTTGGTACGTCTCGGCGAAAAACAGATGTGGGGTCAACCAAGAAAAATTGAGGGGGGATTGACTGGAATCTGATTTTTTTCTAAGCGGCCTGTTACTTCAAACTACAAAAATCGCTCGTTTTACTTCCCACTGCTTAAAGTATTCTCTGCATCAAACATATCGTACTTGATTGTGATGCCCTCAATAACTCCAGTCAATGCAGATGCTGCTTACCTTATTAACATGGAAACCGCCCAAGATTTCGTCGTCCGCGTCAAAAGACTCTTCTGTCCCTCAGGGCAGAGTGAAAGCAACAACAACAACAAAATAGAAAACGCTTTAACCGATGAAAGATTGGTATAAGTGTACTAAATTCTCTTGAGGATTTTTATGTTAAAAAATTGGCCTCTGACCCCTTTCCCCCACCCACTCATTGCCTTCTTCTTTTTTTTGATAACGGGGAACGGAGCTTGCTAGCTTTATATACATGGGATAGGCAACCAATTTTACGTAGAAAAATCAGAACTACGGTTAATTGGTTGAAATGTATTTGATTTTTGAATTTGGACCGAGATAATTTATTCTTTGAGTTGTCCATCTAACACAACTTAAGATATGAGCAGCCGGTAGCCGAGTGGGTAACCCGCTGGACTATAGATCGGGAGGTACCCGTTCGAGACTAGATAATCTGATAAGTGCCACCGTTGGGTACTGGCCATACAGCGTAGCTTGCGAAATGCACACACTTCCTTGAGTGACAGCAAGAGCTTGAAATAGATGTAATCGGTCGACAGAGGTGACCTTCATGCCAGTAATCAACAACAAGATGAGGTGCTTTGTGTCTTCTATGCCGTCATGGCAATGTGGACTACTTTCAAGTGCTATGCGGTGTCTATAGGCTGCAAGTAAGGGATGTATCCAGTGCGCAATTGGGCACCAAGGTAAAGACTTTCTGAGAAAAAAGCTGCCTTTGCAATAAGGAACGAGATTGGGATACCATTTTGTGTGACCTTGGTCAGAGTGTCCACTAGTTCATTGAGTGACCAGAAACTGATGTTGGCATGATGATTTGATGCAGTACAGAATTCAGATGTTGAAGGGAGTGCCCATATTTATTATCAAGGCAGATTTCAATTTTTTGAACTAGTGATCTACTATTGGTGCAGGTAATTTTGCTGTTGGGCTCTATATTCTGGAGGTTGTTGGACATGAGTTTGGCTGTTTGTACCATGACTTTGATTTCGGCTGTGAAAGAGGAACCAAAGACTTCTGTGGCAGATTGCTTTTGTCCTTTCACTGATTCAATCCCTGCCGATTGTTAGACATGACGCTGCCGTCGCACAGCCAGAGAAAAACTGCAGTTATCATCTTTGACCAAGCCGGTCTACCCCCCCCCCCCCAAGGTCACCTGGCATGTTGGACCAATATGTACTTTTCTTTGCAAAAAATCTATTCTGAAGTCAAATATTGATTAACATTTAGTAAATAAAATACTTCATTGTACAAAATATATTCCAAGTTTTGACATTTTTGATTTTTGTCCATAGGATGGACCTAAGAGCTAAAAATGTCTTTATCTTTTTTATTTTGCCGCAGAAAAGTGTTTTATACCTTGGATAAATGAGCTAAGACATCTGTTAAAAGAATTATTCATCTAGTTATGTTTTTTTGTGCCCAAATTTGGCCATTTCTAAAAAATGAAATTTGATTCACTTATAAATTGAAAATAACTACATAATCATTGGAATAACTTCAAATTTGGCATATACAATCAAATAATTTAGAAAGTAATTATAAGATATTATAAACCATTTTGGATGATTACTTGCCTTAGAAAATATTTTATTAAAAAATCAGTTTTAGTGGACCTGCCCTGAACCACTGGTCCTCACATCTCAGAAACTATAAAGTGAGCCATCTCAAAATTTAATACATTATTTTAGATACCTTCTGAAGCTTCAGAAAATTAGGACATTTGGATTTTAGCCAAATATCGATTTGGGGGGATATCAATAATCAATATTTATTTAAAAATTCGGATTTGTATTATTAAGGTACTAGTGGACCTCCATACCATATTTGAAGGTAATTAGACGAACTTTATTTTTGGACCTGATAAACCTTTCCAAATTTCAGCCCAATCGAAAGTATGAAATCTTGTGACCACTAGGTAGATTTTTTAGTTCTGACAACGGGGAGCTAAATCTTCACTTTGTTCTAATGCCAAGCCTGTGATTTTGACCTATGACAAAATTTAAAGATTAATAAAGACCTGTCATGTAGCTGATACGACAAATTGTTACGAATGACAAAACAGTTCAAAATGTACAACTTATTTATTGTAACTAAAAAATACAAATAAAAATCTAAATAAATATACAATAAATACCAGATGTATGTAGGTACATTCTATTCCATCAAAAGTACCTAGATACCTATAATTTCATACTGTTGTAAACTGATAAAACCATTAAAACGTTTATCCGCTACCTGTAAACAGGCTGTTTTCTACCCAGATACAGACAGGGTGTACCTAAGACAACCAATTGTAAAAAAACTACTGGCCCACAAATTGGGTTTTAGAAAGCCGCCATTGGATAATTCAAGGTTAAGCCAAAATCTCCACAAAAGAATTGGATAGTAGAATCCAGCGCTGTTAATCAGGTAGTGGAATCTACCCAACTACGTTTTGATGGCTTGCTAAACTTGTTCATACAAAACAGTATAACAATACATGCATTCATCATTTGAGTTAAGCAATACCATTTGCATTCAATAAAATAGTCGGATTTCCATAAAGCAAAATTGGAAATATAAACCAACACTACATCATACATCCGATAATAAAAAACAAAGCTAAAAATAATTGCGACTGGTTTCCCCCATAATGTAGGATCTAAATTACAATTTTAGAATTGAAAAAAATAGTTCTAAAAAGCAATAGAGATCGCTGTTAACATTTCGGTAATAGAAATTTGGGAAATTATGGTTTGGGATGGATAATTCAATTATTTATAGGAAATTAGAATTTAAATATAAATTTGAAACAAGTCGCAAACACCTTTAGTCTTTAAATTTACTTCAATATATTTTTTAAAGTCACATGTAAGCTCATATTTATTACTTTTTTATTTTAATAAATACAGTAATTTGGAAGTTTCAACATCATAATAAAAGTTGCAAAAAACTAAATAAATAACAACAACAAAACTACTGTAACTACCTAAATTTTTTAATAATATTTAGATTATAAATGCACACGCAGGGCAACAATCATCTTTTTGCTCTGGCAGTTGAATAAATGATAAGGAAGCAAAATATGAAAAAATTCAAGACACAACGAAGAAAATGATTTAATTCACTGACAAAGTGCACTGCATAATGTAACATAATGTATAATTAATACATATTTGCACGCACTAATGCAACAAACATTTGCGACAGAGAAAAGTGAGCACTGGCCTTTGGCCAACCAACAGGCCTTGAAGGCAGTCCAACAACAAAAATATTCAAAGATTAGAAGGCCAGCATCACAGTACAGTAAAGTAAAAGATAAGAGCAAATATAATTTATTAATCAAATACTAACATTTTTTACGATGCGTTAGTTAAAGTACAGTAAGACTTTTAATCCTTCGTAGTCAGAGCAAAATATCATCCTGTAGTCAACTGGGGTATTACAGCCTGCCCCATTAAAACCGATTGAGCTAAAATTTGGTGCCTTGGAAAGATTTATCAACAATTCTTCGAAAAAATCAACAAAGGAGCCAAACTACGAACCGATTAGGGAATCAGGTTCAAACAATAGTTTGTCCAATTTACTTCGAATTTGGAGGGTAAAATTTCATTTAAAATGTTTCTTTTGGCAACAGTATATCTACCAAATTTAATAGCAATCAATATTTGACCCCAGAATCGATATTTTTAAAGTACATTTTTACCGACTTCAATTTTTCAGAATGTCGTCACGTCATAATTATTTATACGAAATGTATAGTGGATATCTATTACTCCGAGTGAGCGAAGCAAACGCGGTTGAATAGATATCCGAGTATTAATAAAGTACTTTATAAATGAGTATACGTAAATTTATTTTACGCAGTCATTGGAAATTCATTTTCTATAAAAATTTTCAAAGTTTTCAAAAAATTATGTACAACACTACTTGCAAGTAATATTGTTTGTTATCACAATTTTTACACAAATAGCATATGATATATATCTCCATGCCATATAAAGTAGTACATGGTGGATAAAGTAAAACTTTATAGATTGATCTACATATATAAAGTATAAAGTTAACTTTATTATCCATGCATAGAATAGAACATTTTACATAAAAAAATCTGTAAGAGAATTTAGTACACTGATACCAAAATATTAATGTATTTGAGCAGTTTACAGTTTTTGTCGTGGGGTGTTACCCCCTTCCCTGCGACCACAAGGTGATTTAGGCCAAATGGTTTGTCAAGTCTATTCAGTATTGAATACAATAGAGATGAATTCCTCTAAACAGTTAATATGTTAATAAATGTTGTGCTTCTAAGTAGTAAATACAATATCTTTGTGTAACTAATTACGGTACACTTAAATTCTACAGGTCGTTTGTCCTGGATTCTATTCAAATCATAGATACTGTATATTACTTTTAATATGTAATATACAATATCTATGATTCAAATACAATGTAAAATGTTCCTAGTCTTTCTATACAATAAATAGGAGTAAATCTATTTCTACAAAAGTTGAAGTACAGATATCTAGCTATGTATCTCCGCCGACACACATTATTAAATAAATCGCCAAAAACTACTTATTTTCCTGTCCAATACTAAAAGCCGTGAACGTATGAAATTTGGTTATCTAGGAACTGGAACTGTAATTTACCTTTCATTAAATATCACTCACAGCCATCACTATGAAATTACGATTCTGTTGAACAGCATGGAGATGCATATCTGCCTATACCACAAACATCGCAAACTACTTGACCAGCCAAATTCAAAATCTTGTTTTGTCTGTCGTTGGAAGTTTAACCCTTCGCTGACAGGGGTGGATACACCAACCCCATACCCTAGTACATATTGTCATCTAGCTCAAAAACGGTAACTCTGTTTGAGCTGAAATTTTGGTTTTGCGTCACAAAAATGTATTTTCCAACTTTTGAACATTTTTTCATCAACCCAGGGCCAATTTTTGAAATACTTTTATTACCAAAAATGTAGTCCTGTAGTTGATATTTGGTAAATATATCACAATACTTCATTGTACAACATATATTAAGGCATTTTTGAAAATATTGATTTCTATGCCCAGGGTGCAGCCAATCATAGTTCAAAAAAATATTTGATAAATAGAATTTATTTAAAAAATTGCCAAACAATGTCTTTAAGCATTGTAGAAAATTTCATTAAAAACTATTGCTCCAGAAAATTGTTTTAACATTTTTGTATCGTAAGCCTAAGATTTTATAAAAAATTTATTCCTGCAGTTATTGTTTGGAAACTTCATTCTATGGCTTTTATTACAGATTTTTAAATATATTGATTTCTGTGCACAGGGTGCAACCTGAGAGCAAATTAAAATTTTCTATTTGAAATAAAAATATATTTAACGAATAGATTGTTTTAGAATTTGCTATTAAATGTGCCAATCAATGTCCTTAAACTTTGTAGAAAATTTGAATAAAATACATTGACCTAACTTTTTGTGTCAAAAATTAATCTTTTTAAAAAATCCCACATAGAAGGGAAAATTTGGAAATTTAATAACATGATAAAATATGAACTGTTTATTTAAATGCCTTCAAATTAGTTTTAGATTTTAGAGCCATTTTAGTGATATTGCCCAAAACAATGATAACCAATAATTTGTCAAAAAATATTTTTATAGATTTGCATTACTAAATGTCTAATGGACCTACCCACCAAATTTAAAGTCAACCAGATAAACTTTAATTTTTGGTCCTTTATGACGTTATCGGCTCCATTATCGATTTTTTTATAAAAACAAAAACTAGCCCAAAACATTCCCAAGGTACGAAATTTCAGTCCAATTCATGCACACTAGCTGTCCTGTCAATTTTTAACTAGACCACTATTTGATTGGCATTGTCACTCTGCGTTGATTGGCATATTTAGGTACCGATTTTTAGCACCGTGTCTGAATATTATCAGCAAACATTCTCTGGAAGACTGCTAATAAGTTGGTCTTCTCCGCTCATCAACTGAGGATCCATATTGCGCTGTCTCATCGTCTCCTTTTGTAGTTCCACTGCCTCAGCTGCCAATCTTTCTGGGGTCATTGCTACTTCTGGAATGGAAAAATATAAATCTTGTAAAATAGATAAATCAATGGTTGATAACCTCCTTATGGAGTGGTGGAATACATCAACTGTTGTCATCCCATTTCGCCAAATTGAAAATGATAGACTGTTTGATAAAATGATGTCAATTTCTGCACGAGTGCGGGAATTTTTAAAAGCTGTTTTACTTTTTCTCGATAAATAGTGTCCTGGTTTTGCTTAAACAAGGCAAGCAGGCCATTCATCACCTCGTGTTATCACTAAGTAATTCTGTAAATGCTTCAATGTAAATTCGCTTGACTGCTTTAACAGTGGATTCTTTATAGCATCTTCTTTCGCTCTCTGCCAAACAATATCGAATATTTCATTAACAAATATTGCTTCAAAAAAAATTATGGGCACTTTTTGTACCAGTGAGTACCATGCTCCAGGCCCAATCTGTAAGCCTACGTTTTTACAGAAATTTTATTCCCGCAGTTATTGTTTGGAAGTGGTTCAGGTATAACATTATTACTTCATTCTATGGCATGATGTATTACAGATTTTTGAAAATATCGATTTCTGTTCCTAGGCTGCAACCAGAGAAAATTAAAAATCAACAATTTTATATTTGATAAAATATATTGACCCACAAAAGTTATTAAAATACAAATTACAATGTTAAGAGATTAATTAATGTTCTACGGCATTACTGATACCCGAAGGTAATGTTTGTGTTGTCCGTAGCTATGTTTGGCAAGAAGCAATTAGCTCAGATATTAAAGCTACTTTTATTTACTGAACAGGATACCTCGACTACTTCTCTAGTCTATCTCCCTAACACTATATCATGATCTAACATTGTAACTATTTTTTATAGGAAAATAAGAAAACAGAATTTGCTGAATTTTATTTATTTCAAAAGTCGCGGTATTTTCAAATTACCTATGCCAAGGAAAATGTGGCATCCATTGACACGATAGAAAATATTAATAATGGTCTCATAGCTAAGGAGAATATCTATACGAGTACAAAATCAATACGCTTTTCCCACCCATGGGAGTAGTGAAATAAATGACTGCCAACAAAGTTTTCAAAAAACAAACACTGAAGTAGAACTTACGGAGGCCAATATTACGCATGAAGAGACAGAAATCAGTGGACAATTTGTGTGGGTTCTCCTCCATAATCATTCCAGTACAGTCAGGAATCTACAAGATAAACATAATTTACAAAAAAAATTGAAATAAAATATTTTAACCCCCCCCCCCCCACGCACATTTACAAAGTGCGATTCTAACAATAAACAGATGATGTTCAAAGAAACTTCAAATTAGCATTAATTTTCATGTAATGCTTAATGAGAGTTAAGTAGTACGAAGGAGAGATAACAAAATTCTAAATGTTCAATTAAAAAAATATAATTTATTATAATGCATATTGTTTTTTTACATTACGGAGGGAATAAACCAGTATTATTCACTAGCTGTAAGAAGGCCCAGCCAGACCAACATTCGACAAAGGTGTTTCGGCGGACCAGCTCCGCCCCGTCAGTTCTTTCAAAGGAAATAGCAGCAGCGAAAACGTACCTCCAGGATATCTGCTAGCGACGTCGCTGGACAACAGCAATAATCCTGTGTAAATTTCAACGCTAGCAATAAAATATTTGATTGAGATTTCCTATTATGTACATGGATACTACAAATTTGGTTGTTGTTGCAAGTCAGGACTGGTAGGTATAGCTCAAGAGGGGTGGCTTGAATTTTAAAACCAAGTTACTCCCTTGTCTTGGTTAAAAATCAAACTCGAGGAGTGATCAATGCCATTTAACTCTATCTCAGCTACTAACACAGCTCAGTGATACTTTCTCACGAACCAGCACACAGCATAATTGAAGCAGAAGAGAGGAACACTGCTCAAGCCTCACAGAAAACTGTGCTGGTCAGGCTTGCCTGTAGGGGTGATGATCTTCCCATATCCAAAGATATCCCAGGAGACACTGTAGCACCACAATAGATGCTACGGCCGTGTCATCACACGTCTCCGCAGAAAAAGTACTGGGGTTGAGGACCAGACTCAGTATGATAGTAGGGCAGGGAACCCCAGTTTGACGTCCTGAAAACATGAAAGCATACTGCCACCAAATTTGCATGCTATCATACAACATCAGTTGATTTAGCCTTAGATTTTAATCTAAAGATATTAGCGCCCAAGACCGGACAAATTTGGTTAGTAATACCACTCGGTTTTCGACAAGTCTCCTCGTCTGTGTGGGATATCCAAAATTGTCTGTGTTTTTGTCAGGGGCAACTGGATTTTGTCAGTAGACATTAATTATTATAAAACTACAAGATATAGAAATGTGAAAAAAGTAAGGAAACAAAATGAAGATAGCAATCTAAATTTCAGGTATTTCGTTTGAATAGCGACCTCACATAGAGTATGCTGCCATAGACCACAGGCACTATAATATGCTCCGCCTAAGGTATCAGAAATGGGGAAGGAGCGCTGATAGAAATGATAACGAATACAAAAGCTAGTGTGCCATATCAATTTGGCAAATACAGCAGCCATGGACTCTGCTGGAACTAGGAGAAGAAGAGATTAGCAAATGCAGACTCAAAATCCGCCACCCAAAGACAGAGAAACAAGACCAAATCTACAAACTCGCAACCATCTCCAGATTCACCAATATAAAAAATATACAATCTGTGTCAAGGAACCTGTAATATGACAAATAACAAGGAAACAGACAGTTTGACTAGCGCGACGCCAAGATTGCCCCCGGAGAGGTCAAACTAGAACTCAACACAGCCAAAGCAGCAATACACAAAATGATTAGCAAAGAACAGAATAAAGAAAATCGAACATCACCAGACCTGGAAACACACACAGGGGAAAAAAATCAATTTTAGAAAATCACGAAAATCAACACTGCTCATGGGAGTCAACTATCTATAAGAAGATCACTGCAAGATCGAAAAAACTACTGCCTGAGAGAACGGATAATTTGAACTCTTACCAAAATTGAAAACTGTATATATGTATATTGAGCAGACCCAATACCGTGATGAGTCTTTTAAGGAGGGGTAGCCTGACTTTCCCATGAAATTAATTTTAAATAAAAAATTGTGTTTGTGTTGCATTTTATAGACCTTACCGGTAAAAACTGCGTTTTGCGAGGGTCCATTCGACCATTCATATCAGTCATGGCCCTGGTGACCTCGGTTGCCCTCTCTCCTGCCACAAGACAGGTGTCGACCTGAATAGAGGACGGCGGGTTGGTGGGCGGCGCTGTCCAGTCCAGCTGTCGCACCAGACCCAGGTCTTTGCGACACAGATAGGAGTCGATATAGCCGGCAACATTGGACAGGGTCAGAGAGCGCAGGTTCTGGTGGTAGAATTCGACGACATCGGGGTGCTCTGCTTGGCACTATGAAAGTAATGTTTTTAATACAATACATATTTAAAACATAACAATAAAATTACAAAAAATTCTAAATACTAATAGATATAATTAAAAGTAATTAAATAAGTAAGATACAAAAACAGATATAAGAAACTTTTCAAATACTACAAGTACAATGCCCTTTTAGTACTAAAACACCTCTATTAGCTAGGAAGACCCTCCAATACTGATAAACAGCCCTTCTTTTAGTACAATCAGAAAATTGACAAATTTATCATATTATTTAAAAAAACAAGTAGAAATTTACATCTTTAATCTTCTTTATGTAAACGCAAAATATTTAGAAAATCGTTTCAAGGATTTGTATATTAATAAAATTAGTAAATACACAAAAGTATCTTCAATTCATAATATAAAACATATAAATGTCGGCACTGTTCTGAAAATTTAGTAAAATATTGTCACTTACATAGCCAAACCAATGATTCTCCAACAGGTTCATCATATTGTCGGTGATCATTCCACGCTTCATGTGGGGTATATCATTCCATCGGGCTCGAACCCAATCATAGTAACTTGCCACGGTATCGCAAGGGTTGATCAAGAACAGTGCATGAAGTGTGGATGGATGGTGGAGCTAAAAATATTTCAGAATTTTTCCATAAAACGATTTTTAATTTAAATCAAAATAAATGTCCAGACTGACTCGACGTTTGAATTCAATTTAGGGTACTAAAAAGTGACCAACAAATTGTGGATTTTTACGTGATTAATGTGCAGAACGTTATGGAGTCGGAAAGTAAAACGGTAAACAAATAATGCTTTAAATTATAAAAGCTTAATTTTAGGTATACATAAATAAAACAAGTGTATATAGAACAGGAAAATTGTAACAATGCCATTAATAAAAATGACTTTTTGCACAAAACAAAGGTGAAAGTAAATAAACACTAATTATTATTAATCAATTGGGTTGTTGTTGTTGTTGTTTCTCTCCCGTTGGTAATATTTACTCATATTGGCTGGGTAGTCCAGTGTCTTTGAGAAATAGGAGAATGTCATCAGCGTTAAAGGGAAAGGTTTTTTTAAAGTATAGGCTCCGAACCTTCTGTGTCTCTGTGTGTTCCATCGACTGCAGTAGGAGATTAAGTGAAGAATCGTTTCGGTAGTTCCACATGTCTCGCACTTATCATTGGGTTGTCAAGTATGCAGCCACACTAAACCAAGAAATATGCCCCATTAGACTTCAAGACAGCCAAGGCGAAAATCCACAAAAACACTATGTGGAGATAGAACAATAGCAGAAGACGGGACCTACACTGGAGCACCCATAACGGTGCCAAAAGCAAGGACCATTCATCAATAGCTAGACAAGATGCCATTATCCTGGTCCATTAAGGACGGCCCACTGCCCCATCCTAAGAAGCTACAAACATCGAATCGGGAAAGAAGCATCTCCCATTTGTAGTCATTGGAAGCAGAAGAGGACACCAAACACCTACAAATTGACTGCCCACGCTGGGAAGCAATGCGCCGAAATGTCTTTAGCGCACCGACGACCAGCATCAGCGTTCTCGTGCAACAACAAAAATGCTTACAATTCCTACGGAGAACCGGCCACCTCGGCCGGAGTATAAGACAGACGATTCTGTCAAACCGGTGGAAGATCAACAACAACAACTTTATTAATGAAATACAATACTTGTAGTAATACTGATGTGAATTAGATCATGAAACCACCCGACTAATTTTTTTGAAGTGGACACAATAATAATGCTAAGCTTAAATAGCTAATATTTATAATTCTGTCAAATATCGTGACATAAATCCAAATCACCATCAAATTCCAAATCTCATTTTTAGTCTGAATCACCTATGAAAGGGTTTCATAAACATTTGGTAATAAACACTCTGTCAAGTAACAAAAGTAATATCTGGCAAAAATAATCACAAAAACAAACTAACAAACAAAATTAACATTATCGAGTTTTCAAATAAACTCAGATAACTCAGGCCTCCAAACAAATAATTATTATTATTGAATGTAAAATAACCACTCGTTTTCCAGCATATGTTAAATTAGCTAAATACATTTATATAAAAACACAAAATGATATGAAAAAAAAACAGGATTTTAAATAATTTCTTGAAATGACAATAATAATAATTTTATTTTGACAAAAAAACAAAATAATATAATTTATAGCAACACAAACAACTGTTCAAGCACATCTCCTCGCTACTTTTATATATGTAGGTAGCATTATGACCCTAGTTAATTTTGATGCTAGTCATTATAAAATTGTTATTATAGAATAATTGTTGTTATTATTTAGATCTTGAGTGACATTTGACGGTAAATTTGAAGATATAAATACGTAAAGGCCGGGTAGGGTGGTGCAAAAAACACTCCCAATGCATTGTTATACAAAAAGATATTGCAGAACAAATAAATAATTTATAGAAAAATTTAAAAAAATATATAGTTCACTATTTGCAACAATGTTCAAAGTTACCACCATCATTGTTTGTGAAAACTTATAGATTGGCTTATATAAGCACCATAGAGTAATAAATAGAGTATAAAATGAATATTCTGTGGTATGCACCATAGAGTAACAATATTTACTCTGTGGTATGCACCATAGAGTAACAATATTTACTCTATGGTTTGCACCATCCTGTAGATGCTTTCAAAATTCAGCTTTTGTAAAATATATAATCATTATTTCTTTTTTATTAACAGGACTTACAGCATATCTGACTAACACATTAGAGCCGGCACCAACTCCAAATCCGAGAAATGGTTTCAAACTAGAGAAAAGTAAAAAGCACAAAATCAAAAGAAGCTGAAAATGTACAGAGTTCTCGATTATTAACTTCAGTGAAATAGATCTTACTGAAAATACTTGACCACATCTCCCACAATGCTGGCTAATTCATCCATGGTTGGATACTGGCCTCTACAAAGCAAACAAATAGCACCTCTCATGAATATTTAAGAAAAATTAATCTGAAAATAGGTTATGGGACTAACAAATAAGTTCAGTTTAGAATTTTAAAAAAATACGGCTGCCAATGTTGTTCTGTAGACAGAGCCTGTTACGCCGAAAATTTAAATAAAATGTATTATTTTATATTTTTCATTTATAGTTTTAAATATTCTGATAGTGACAATTTTGGACAATATTAAGCTAATTTATTATGAGTTATACACAATGTAGCCATTAATACTTCCTTGTATGAAAGAGTAACAAAATAATCAAAAGTAACAAAGATAACAACTAAGTATACATAGAAATAATCACATGCATACAGAACTGGAAAAAAATTGTCTTAAGAGAAACTGAATAGGAAATAAATTGTCGCCTTAAAAAAACAAAAAAATATATAAACAATATGTGAAATATTGATCGATATATAATAATGTAGGTACACAATACTTTTGAATAGCAAACTGAAATTTACGCATAAACAAATTAACTGAACAAAATCGTGCATTTATTGTACTGTCTACCTGCTGGCTTCAGACAGATCCAAACTGCGCCGATTGCTATTTTAGTAAATATCAATGAATAACAAAAATATTTGTACTACTAATGAAACTGTAATTTATGCAAGTAGGAGTCATTTTCAGGGCCGTAGCAAGCTGTCCGGTTTTGGCCGGACCACTTTTTTGGCCAAATCACTTCCCTTTTCTACTAGCGGAAAATATCTTTAAAATACTTCACTAAGCTATCGTCTTATTTTTTTTAAATTTCTTAGGGTAGGACCCCACCAAAAATCAGAGGGGAGGTGGGACTTTTTAATTAATAAAATAATCGAAGTGGTATAAATTTTTACAAGGGTCTAAATTATGTTATACAACCCCTTTCAAAAGTAACCGTAACAGTATAAAAAAGTGAATAAAAGTCAGCAAAATATTGTTTTTACCATTTTTTCGCCGATGTTCTTAACATATTTATATTTTCCTTACTCTCCAGAATGAAGAAAATATTTTGCTCACTAATTTAGAATGCTAAATGAGAAAAAGAAAAATTACAATTCATTCAAATCCAACATTTTAAATTAAAA